>SNQJ01S0136439.1:26320-40445 GCA_010110895.2 Picea sitchensis
CCATGGGGTTCTAGGGGGGGGTGAAGACAATTTTTGTAGGCCCCCTCTAGTGGGGGATTTGGGGCAGGACCCTCGAAGAAACATTTTGGGAAAAATTACCTTGTAAAATAATGTAATTTCATATTCAATCTAGACCGTTCATTATAAGGTTGCAGATCTGACGGTAGAAGTTATTTTAGGGTTTTTTTCCCTAGAAGGCAACCCTCTTTTATGAGGGAATTGTATTGCGTTTTTTTATCATAGTGAATATTGTATTCTGAGAGAGGAGACTATGAGAGAAAGAAGAGAAAGTTACAACGGTAGTGTTGTAGGTTGTATCCCTTCATTTTGTTGAATAATAAAAATGGAAAGACCTGTAAAATTTCTCTAGTGGATGTATCCCACACTAGGTGAACCACGTATATATGTGTGTCTATTCTATTGTGTATCCTTTGTGTTTTATTTCTGCATTTGTTTTATTTTATAACTCCACGATCCTGTTTTTCTAACACATTTATCTAACTAGTTATCTTCTTCTACTGAGAGGTGAAACACCTCCTTATATAAGTCGGGCCACCTTTAAATATTCCATACATGAGTAACAACAAAGTACTTGAGAATCAGATATTCTCAAGCCATTACAACACGAAATAGTAAAGTAATAATTGTAATTAAAGAGTTTGGGTGAGATTCTCGCAATTTGTCTGAGTGTGTTTTAGCATGCTTCGAAATAGAGATAGAATAATTCCAATGGATCACGTGGATTCATTCTAAATCTCCTTAATAGCTCCAACTATTTATTTCCTTCCAATTCACTGAATGGAATATTCATATGGCCTCTCATTCATCGTCGAGGCGTCTTTGTAATAGTCATCTTGAATTTGCAATGCTAGACATGCAACAAATGGAGTTCATGATTTAGCATCTCTAGTAATGGAATATTTACCCATATTGGTAGCAAGGTGATGTGGAAGTAGGCTTGAATGTTCTACAACAACTAACAAGTGGTACACATGTGACATGGACCCATAGAAATCAATGAGGTATGCAAGATTTATAGCAATCGGTTCAGTAGCAAGTTGGAAGAGTTGCAACATACACTTGGTAACATGTTTTGTAGTAAACCTTGTCCCTACAAGTTAGATACAAAATGCATGAATTATTCCTAAGACATCAACATAAATTTGATTAAAACATGCATTATGAGGAAGAAAAGTATATTTGCAATAATATGGTAGCATGGGCAAGGATATACTAGAAATGAAGGTAAGTGGTGTCGAAATGGAATTTAAAGATGAAGGAAACAAGGTATAAAATATGGAAAATTAGGATCCCATCATCTCCCCCAAACCAAATGTGTTTCACATCCCTGTGCAACTAAACTGCTTTAATCATAGTCAAAATATACAAGGGTTGAGTAAGATTACTCAAACTATAAGAGGAGTGTCCATTCTTTTCTTTTGTGTAGTACCCATAGTCCTTCTAAATGTGTTTAAAAAAATTATCTTCCTCAAGTACATCCCATTTGTAAAAATGTTGATAGACTAGTGTAGGATGCCAAATCAAAGGGAAATAAAAATGAGGTCCTATCCATTTCTGATCTAGACTTGGATCCAGGAGCTTGATAGGGCTCAAAAAAGCGTAAAAATCAATGCTCTCAGAATGATGTCAAAATGGACGTGTGTGTAGGCCTTGTCGATACAAACCCAACGCAACTTGAATAGGCTCAAACATACGTCATATGCTCCTGATATCACGATATGAAGTTCAAGTCAAACTGGCAAAAAGTCAAAGTCGAAGTCAACAGTCCGTACTGTTGACGTCAGCAGTACGTCAGTAGGACAAGTGGTAGATGACGTTAGCAGGACATGTGGCAGCACCTAGACATGCCACGTGGCAGTCATTTTTGTCATTTTAGCGGTTGATTTGGACCAATAAAAATTGGACACATGGCAGTGTACGAACATGACATGTGGCAGTCCATACAACAATGATGTGGCAGGTGTTCTTACGTGGCCAATTGCTGACAGGACAGGTATGATGCTGACACATGGGTGAATCATTGATTGACAAGTGGCATCAATCCAATGAATAAGGAGGTACCACGTGGCCTAGACTTGGGTTGGCACGTGGCACCAGGTTGTTGGCTCATTTGGTTGTATGTTATAAAAATTATGGTATCCCCAATTTTTGAACTCGTGACCTCCATGATAGCCTACGACTTGGGAATAGGTCGGGTGCCATTTCACCAAGCATGTGACTTGGTATTACAGATCCATGCACTTATATTTAAAGTGTTGAAAAGTGCTAAATGGTAGCGGAAAGGGTTGGCGCTAGACCCCATCCCTCGGTTTATGTAATCCATGTAACCACAGTGTAGAATGGGCATGTTTTAAGGGGCACAGTCCCATTGTATTACACCATATTCCCATAAATGGAGGAGCTAGTGCGATTTAAGGGCCAAGGCTTAGCCCTTTGGGCTAGCGCTTGGCCAAAATTAGATGCATGTGACCAAGAATTGGGGGGCACGCATCCTTTTTGGGGGGCTTAAGCCCTATATTAAACATAAAGTGGGTTTTGACCTTATCTTTGTGATTTCTTATTGATTTTATTAACCAGTTTTGGTTATTTGGCCATATCTTGGTGGATATTGGGCCAAATTGAGTGCCACGAAAAGTGGGATGTTGAGATTTGATCCCTCTAACTCATGGCTATATAAATCAATCCATTGTGAGGTTTTAAAGAAGCAATAAGCAAAAAATAATCTTGAAGCCAAGGTCAAGTAGTCTTGAGCAGTGTAGAGCAGCTAAGCTTTGGAGGCAGTTTCCAGGAGTTATACTACTCTATTTTTAGTGACGTCTGTTGCATCAGGATTTTGAGACAGAGAATAATACAACTAGTTATTCATATCCCTATATGATGTAATTTGAATGCATATTTAAAATCATTGAATATTAAATAGAGAAAGCCTCCCTCACTGAAGACAAAGGCCCGGAGACGTAGGCGAGATTGTCGAACTCCGTTATCAACTTCTTTTGTACAATTGGTTGATGGTTTTCATTCTTGTGTTATCTGTTATTGCTCCTAATTATTCAAGTATTTATTGTTGTCATATTCACATGCACATTCAGAAAAAGGTCTTGATTAAATTGAGGTTATAGTGTGTAATTGCTAAGCTTCGATTTCTGGATCAATTTCTCACCATATCTTTCTATACATTGTACATATTTATCTACTCTGTCCACAACTTCCAGAAAATTTGGATAACCAAAAGGTTATCTACTCTTAATTGCATCCCCCAAGAATTCCCATCTTCTTTGGCATTGAAGTAGGGATACCATCTTAATAGTGTTGATTTTGAAAGCACACCAAGAAATGGTTTCTTGTTGCATTTCAATAATATGAAGTGTGTGCTCAGGTGAGTATATGAGTTGTTGGTATGCCCCAAAGACAAACAACATTCTATCACATTCTCCCCAAATCCAAAGACTAACATTTTGTGCATTTTCTACTATTATATTATGTGCATATCCCCATTGAATCTAGTTGCTCATATATGATGTAAAATCTCTCAACTAAATATCTCCTATGAATGGATTAGGATTTTGTTTTCAATCATGAAATAGAATAATCTCATGCTAGTGACATTCACAAAGAAAGTGTTTGTCTTATGTGCTACTTGTGGAATATGCCTCCAAGAATGATGTGACAGTCTTAAAATCATATCGCCTCCCCTCGGCCAAGGCTTGGAGTATGAACATTGTAAACTTATCTTGTAGGAATAGAGCATAAGTAGCTGAGGGATTCCTGCAACTGAATGAAGCTTGAGCTAAATTTCTCAATTTTAGTTTTTCTTCTTTCAATATTTTCACTTCTACCACTAGTCCATAAATTTGTTTTTGGTATTTTTTTAAATTGATCCCATATATCTCTATCTATGGTGTAATTCCCCCCAATCCAATTGAGGGACATTAACGTGTGGAATAAACATAAAAAAAAAATTATGCTCACCAAATTAATTATTTTACTGTTAGCCAATTTCCTTTAGCTTACAGCTACAAAATTAAAATAGATTTAGCTATTGTATATAACCATAAAATAGATGCATCTACAACATGCTAATAATCAACATGAAATGCATCTAAATAACTCATTATAACAACATATAAATAATTCTCGTTTACACAGATTTCATGCACAACTATAACACATGTAAATAACTCGACAACAAGATAAAGCACTTATCTTTAAACATGAATTGTGCAACCAAATGCTTGGTATGGACATTCCACCCAACTATAGACTGACTATTACAAATATCAACATCGAGTCACCCTAGAAATGAGGCTAGAAATACACAAAAGAGGGTGGTCTCTCACAATCCACTTACAACTCATAAAACTCACAAGCCAACTGATATTCTCCTACATCTATCCCGATTTTCCACTAGCTCTCTTCCTCTTGACCAGTCCAACCCAAAGAATGTACCATTTGTTTAACAGGGTTAACATGAGGCATATACACTATGTTTATCATAGCTAACCCAAGGAATGAACCATTCTTTTATCAGGGTCTCTCTGGCACAAGTAGCTAGTAACTCAAAGGAAATTGTTGCTAGGAAAACTATTAGCAAACCAACAACAAAACATTTGTTGTTACAATGCAACTCACTCTAGAGTTCACTCTTTAGTCTTGATAACCTAGTTCTTCAATTTCTCGATCCAATTCGCTCCAATTACGCTCCAACTTTCTCTAGAATTCACCTTCCATGACTGCACTAGCTCCAAGATCTTTTTCTTCTCTCTACTTTCTCGTCATGCACAAAAACTCAATGTGTAAAAATTGTTGTCCCCACCCATACGAATTTCCTCTCTTTGTCTAGACCTTCTTGACTCACACTCTTCCCCAATCTGATTGTACTCAACCCCCATGTGCCCAATAACTTTGAGATGTGACCACTCACACCCACCTTGTTACATGTATTCAATGATTGACTTTGGGAACACTCAATCAGAAATTGGAAGGTTCATATACAATTAGCAATTTTAGGAAAATGGGCTAAATTAATACACATGGGTATTTCCCCCTTGGACCCCTCTTGGCCATTATCCTAGAGACTCCCCCTTTTTGTGGATTAATACATCCCCCATTTCTTTTCTATGTCCCCTTAGCACCTAGCTTCACATTTTATTATTAAAACATTGAAATACAATTTTCATATTACATCGCTTTGGTCGTAGCCACACATTATATCCACATGAGCATTAATTAAACTGGGGATTATACTGGGGATATTAAATTCTCCCTCCCCTACAATTGTGCGCCATCCTTGATGCACTTTATGCCGATATACATATTTATATACAAATTTACATCACAATACTGAGAAATAAAATTATGCAATGTAACAACTCCAACAACAAATCCAACCATAATCTCATGTTCCTCTCAACTCGTCGACCCAAGGAATGCACCATTTGTTGATCAGGGGTAACCCAAGGGATGTATCATCCATTTATCAAGGCTAACCCAAGGAATGAGCCATTCTTTTATGAAGGTCCCTAGTATAGTTGACTAGGAATCTGAGATGTGGTTCTAGAACTCTAGTTGCTCGAAACAGAGTCGTGCATTATGTATTCTTCAAAACTATAAAAAAATTATGGGTATTTTTCTTGCATGTTTTCCTCATGCTCCCATGTAGCATATTTAGGACCGTAATAGGTTCTTTGAACATTTACCAGCCCTATGGCTTTGTTCCTGAGCACTTTGACTTTCTAGTCCAGGATGCGTACTAGTTCCACCCGGAAATCCCCTTAGTGCTCCACCTAGATCACATTCCAATCAATTATGTGGTTAGGATCAAGCACATATTTCTTTAACAATGACACATGAAATATAGTATGCACTCTCATGGATGTAGACAATTCTAGCATGTATGCAATTGGCCCTATCTTTTCTAATATTATAAAAGGTCCACAATATCTTGATGCCAACTTTGAGAAACTTCCTAATCTTAGTGAGCTTCTCCTTTCCTTCACTTTAAAAAAAACATGTTCTCCCACTTTAAAATCTCTGAAAACTTTGTCCCTCTCTGCAAAAATTTTCTACCTATCCTGGATAGTTTTTAAATTCTACTTTATCTTTGCCATCTTCTCTTCCTTTTATTTTAACAATTATGGCCCAAAAACTGCTATGTCTATTGGATTATCCCAACTCACAGGTGTGTTACATTTTCTGCCATACAATGTCTCACATGGACTCATTTTCAATGAGGCCTGATACCCATTGTTGTAGGAAAATTTAACTAAATGAATATAATCTTCCAATTTTGATGGTTGATCTATCACATACATTCTAAGCATGTCCTCAATTATCCTATTAGCCCTTTCCCATCTGACTCTAGATGATACATTTTACTAAGATTTAAATTTGTTCCAAAGCCCTTGAACAAACCTTTCCAGAACTTAGATCTGAAATTTGGATCTCTATCTAAAACTATTTCTTTAGGTACCCCATGTAGCCTAGCAACTTATTTCATGTAGATATCTTTAATATTTGTTGTCTTGTATGTAGTCTTTACCGGAATAAAATGTGTTTCTTTAGTCAATTTATCCACCACCACCATGATGGAATCATGTTGTTTCACTATTATGGGAAGCTTAGTAATAAAATAAACTGTGACAAATTCCCACTTCTATTCTGGAATGGGAAATGGTTGTAGAAAACCTATTCGGTTTCTATGTTATGCCTTTACTTTTTATCATTCTCGACATATGGCTATGTAATTAGCCACTTCTTTTTTCATTCCTGAGCAAAAGTATTGGCTTCTTACTACTGCAATTGTCTTCTGATATCATGGGTGCCAAAAATATGACACATTATGCATCTCCTTCAGCACTGCATTTTTCAGCTCACTGGAATTGGGCACATACACTTTTCCCTTGTACATGAAAATTTCATCCTCTTTTAGCTCATAATAGCTAAATTCTTGCTGAAAATTACCTTGTTGTAATGCTTATTTTATTTTCACATAGTGCTTATTTGAATTTGTCGCTGCAATAATTTTATCTTTTAGATCTATCCTGTACATGTTGATGGCTGCAATATGCACTTCATGAGATCTCTTGCTGAGTGCATCAACCACTTGATTTTCCTTTCCCTTTATATGCTTAATTTTGAAGTCATATTTGCTCATAAATTCTAGCCATCTAGTTTGCCTAGCATTTAGTGTTGGTTTTCCAAACAAATGCTTCAGACCATAGAGGTATGTCCTTAGCTCGAATTTCTTACCCATAAGGTAATGCCTCCACATTTTCAATGCATGTACAATCATTGCTAACTCCAATTCATGTGTAGCATAATTCCTCTCATGTTATTTTAATTTTCTGGACTCATAGCATACCAAATGGTCCCTTTGACTGAGAACTCCATCGAGTCCTTCCTTCCATGCATTGGTGCACACAACAAAATCTTCGTTTTGATATGCAATATTCAAGATTGGTGCACTTCTCAATATTCCCTTCAACTGTTGAAAAATCTTTTCACGCTTGGAAGTCCATTCAAATTTCACTCCATTCTTTTGCAAGGAAGTGATTGGACTTGCAATCCTTGAGAACCCTTTTATGAATCTTCGGTAATAACTAGCAAGACCCATGAATGATGTGACCTCTGTAACATTCTTTGGATTTGACCATCCTCTAATGGTCTCTATATTCTCAGGATCAAATTCTATCCATGTTGTTGATATTATATGCCCCAATTAGTGAATCTTATTTTGATAAAAGATGCACTTACTTAGCTTAGCATACAATCTATGCTCTCTTAAAAATTGCAACATCATTCTTCAATGTTGCTCATGTTCCTCTTCTAATTTACAATACATGAGCATATCATCCAGGAACACAATTACAAACTTGTCTAGGTACTCCTTGAACACTCCATTCATCAAACACATAAATATTATTGGGGCATTTGATATCCCAAATGGCACTACCGTGAATTCATAATGTCCATATCTTGTTCTGAATGTTGTCTTGTTGATGTCTTATTCATTTATCCTTAATTGATGATAACACGATCTCAAGTCAATCTTCGAAAACATTCTTACACCTTTCAATTGATAAAAGAAATCATCAATTCTTTGCAAAGGATACTTTTTCTTTATTGTAACCTTGTTCAGTTGTTTGAAGTCAATACATAACCTTAAGGTCCCATCCTTCTTCTTCACAAGAATAATCTGGGCTCCCCAAGGTGACACACTTGCGTGTATATACCCCTTCTTCAAAATTTCTTCAAGATGCATTTGCAACTCTTTTAGCTCTGGTGTACCCATTTTGTATGGTGTCTTGGACACTGGGGTAGCTCCTGGCACCAAATCAATAGAGAAATCAATGTCTCTCTTTGGTGGAAATCCTAGAATTTATTTAAAAATATAGTCAAAATCCCTTAAGACAGAATGGTCTTCAATTCTTGCCACTTTTTCTTTCGCTACCTCCTCCATATGGGTTGCAAACATCTGAAATCCCTTCTTGAAGATCTTCTTCAATTGCATAGTTGAAATCTCTCTAATAGCTATAGCTCTTAGAATGCCTTGAATATTTCCTTGCTACCCTTCCTCATCAAGACATGTCATTGTCTTGTTGTAACCGTCTAGGACATCATGATGTTTTTCTAACCAATCCATGCCAATTAGACAATCATATGAACCCAATGGTATAATGTTTAAATCTACCTTTGTGTTGAGTCCATTCGTGTCTATTTGACAATATTTAACCAACTCATTGATCTTTCTCTTAGGCCCCGTGGCTAACTAAACTAACCAAGATATCTTATGCTTATTTCTTTGTAATTGATATATTTCAACAATGTTAGCATTTATGTAACTATGGATATCTCTAGAATTAGTCAAAATTTATATGGGTTGGTTGTTAATCTTACCTTCCACTTTGATCATGGGGGATTGATACTTTACATGCTTGTTGTCCAAGGCTGGATAAATCCTTGCCATGCTTCCTCCCATGTCTTTCATTGTTTCAGCCTCCTGGATGTTGTGGAAAGTCCTCATTCTTTCTCTTTTGTGAGGGAAGTCCCTATATAAGTGATTTCCCTCACATCCCCAACATTGAACAGGGTGTTGCCTTGGCCTTTTCCCAAATGAATTTGCATTTTTTTTCTCATTTTTGGTTGCATGGCCTTGTTTATTTTCTTGGGATTTACTGATCCAAAAAGGATCTAGAGAAGACTAAGGATTACTTAGATTTCGCAAAAGCACCTCAAGAAGCTCAGAATGGCCTCAGCAGAAAGATAAAGGGAAAATATTCAAAGTCCTCAAAACTTAGTGAGATTGGCATCATCCTGAAGAGCACGTCGCAAGATTTCCAATGGTGTAAACAACTCGTCAAACATAGTTATGAATCAAAATATATTCGCAGTCAAAGTTTTTGTCAAACTAACCTAGTCAATAGGGATGAGTCAACATCCATACTGCTAACGTCAGCATCAGTATGGATGACGTTAGCATCCATACAAGGTATGTGGCACACACAAGGGGTGACATGTGTCATGATGACGTGGAAGCACCAGAGGCTTCCATGTGTCACTCATTTTTGGACTTTTTTGGTAAGTCCATGGAGGAATGGGAAAGTGCCATGTGGTAGTCCATACAGCCATGTGGTAGACCATACAACCACCCGACAAGTGACGTGGTAGGCTGATGTGGAAGAGGTGACATGGCATGCATGTGGAGTATGGTGATGTGGGCCAATGAATGGCCTCCATGTGGCCCTGTCATGGGATGCCACCTGGCAATGGGAAAAAACACAAGGACTCCCAACAACTGAATGTTTTAAAAAAGGCGGGGTTGGCTGGAACCAACCCCCAATTCACCATATTAAACTATATATCTCACCATATCTAGTTGGTTGAAGCCACAATCCATCAAACTTATCGCCATCACCAAAGTTAGCAAGAGATACCACGAGATTCAAACTATAACACATATATATAACCCACAATATATTAAAATGGAGGTCCACGGGTTTCACCCTGGAACCTCCTCCAACAAAGGGCCTTAATATACATCCGCCAACCAATAGGCCAAATGGCCTCGTTGCTAACTCTGCCCCAATTTTTATTTAAAATTGGATTTTGTCAGTGCACGGGGGTCAGACCAGGGCGCACGACAGGCCATACCAGGGCATGGAAAATGATGCAAAAGGACAGTCATTAATGCATACTGTAGGCATGCAAATGGAGAAAAAAATTATCATGGGCCTAAAATTGCCAGACTCGGATCGAGGCATGGAGACATTCATTTTTGGGTAATTCAATGCCACGAGTTCAATGGTGTTGTTTGTTTCTGATCTGATAAAAGATTCAACATCTTAAGTCCAGAATGAGGTATACTTCTGTATTTTGCAAAATTCTTTTATTGAGTTAATAAAAAGGCCTACCCATTTGAAAGCAGGACTTGGAGACGTAGTCCACCAGAGATGAACTCTGTTATCAAGATTTTGTGTTCATATATGATGCATATGTCTCTTCATTATTGAGTTTTTCCTTCTTTATGGTGCACTTCATTTTATGCTCATTTAATACATTGATGAAAATATCATGGATCATGTTGGTATCAGAGAAGTCATCTTTGACTTGAATTGTTGAATGTGAATTCTTACTGGGGACAAGCATAAACGGGGTGAAGGAACACTTAATAATTTCAACCTAGAAGTTGTTCGTGCATCCTGAAGGAAGAAAATGGTCAAAGAGAAAAAGTGTGGTGAACAAGAGAAAAACTTCCATATGGTCTTCTATCACATGTCAGAAATGGTCGAGCGAATGTGTGGAGACTACGAGAAGAGGATGAAGAAGAAAGGGAAGAAAAAATAAGCACAAGCATATGATAATGCTTCAGTGAATCAAGAGGCTAGAGGATACCCTCCTCAGCCTCCATCTTCACCATCGAGTTCTATATCTTCTTCCTCTGATCCTTCTCATCATTCTCATCATTCTAGACATAAAGCTTCTTTTAAGAAACCATTATTAAAGTTTGATGTAAAATTTTCTTTACCTATGTTTAATGGAGATGCTAATCCTTAAAATCTAGATAATTGGATCCGACAGGTTGAAGTATATTTTTGTGTTCAATGTATTGATGAATAGGAAGTCAAAGTGCAATTGGCCTCTCTTCGGTTGGAAGTCATTTCTCTCGTATGGTGGGAGAGAAAAATTCAGGACATAAGTAAGTGTGGTAATCTTCTTTCGTCATTGTCAAAATTTAAATCAGCAATAAGAAAGCAATTTTATCTTATTTACATAAAGCAATGATGGAATGGAAAACTTTAAGACAAATTAAAGGTCAAATTGTACAAAGTTTCACAGAATAATTTAGGAAGAAATCTCTTGCATTAAACATTCCTTTAAATTCTTATGAAACTTTAATGAAGTATATTGGCGCACTTCACAATTATATTCGTCATACTTTACTATTGTTTAACCCCTCCAGTCTTGACGAATTTTGTGTGCAAGCCACTGACCTTGAGAACATGGGAAAGCATGTTCAAGAAGATCCCACAAAGAAACCTTCCAATTTCCCACATAATAAGTTTAAAAAGTTTAAAATGAAGGACAAAAAGACCACCACTATAAAGAGGGAAGAAGGAAATCCATCTTGCACTCATTGCAAGAAGAATGGTCACGATGATGAACACTGTTCGAAATTACATCTAGAGAAAAGACCAAAATAGTTCGGTGGAAAGGGGAAGACAAAGACCATTGCTACAGTGCAACAAGATCTTAGTTCTGATTCAGGAGATGAAGAAAATATCACAGCAATTGGAGTACAAGGTAAAGATTCCCTTCATGCTAGTTCAAATTCCAATAATGAATCTCATAATGATGAAAGAATGAGGAATGAATTATTTCACATAAGGGTTGTATCTAATCACACTAATATAGATACATTGTTTGATCTGGGTTACAATGTAAAATTTATATCTGAAGCACTTTTCAAAAAGATGGGTCTTGAAACTAAACCACATCCAAAGCCTTATCCTCTCGGTTGGGTATGTGATAAATAAAAACTTAATGTCACTAAGCAGTGTAGGGTCAGATTTTATATTGCTTCAAAGTTGATTGATGAAATGGATTTGGATGTTGTATCACTTGATATATGTGGCATAGTGCTAGGGATTCCTCATCTTTATGATAGGAAATCAATATTCTTTCATCATGAGAACAAATATCTCCTTACTAAAGGGGGAGTGGAATATATTGTTAGAGCCCACAGCATGAGGGTAAACACAACACTTGTTAGTGAAGGTCAAATGAATAGACTCATAAACATTAATAAGAGATATGTACTCATGGTCGTAAGAGAGAAGGATCTTGGAACATCTGACGCCTTCCAAGGATGTGATCCTTCTCATAAGAAATAATTAATTGATATTGTTTCTAAGTATGAATATATTTTTCAGGAACCAGATGGATTACCTCCTAAGAGGGAAATCCAACATGAAATACATCTTCAACAAGATTCTCCTCTTCCTAATGTGGGCATGTCCAGGATGTCAGCTGTAGAGATGACATAGATCAAAAATAAAGTACAAGACTTATTGGATCAAGGGGTCATCAGGCACAATTCATCTCCTTGTGGCTCTCCAATCATGACTGTGCCAAAGAAGGATGGCACATGGAAAATGTGTGTCGATTTTCGAGCCTTAAACAAAATCACGGTGAAAAATCGATACCATCTTCCTCATATAGATGATTTACTTGATCAATTAAAGAATGTTGTTTATTTCACTAAGTTCGATTTACGCAGTGGATACCATCAGATAAAGGTTGTAGAACATGATGCATGGAAAACTTCCTTTAAAACCAAACATGGATTGTTCGAGTGGTTAGTTATGCGGTTTGGGCTTTGTAATGCTCCAACAACATTCATGCGTGTGATGAATGATGTATTCATGTCATTTCTAGATGATTTTGTAATTATATATTTAGACGACATTCTTATATTTAGTGGGACTTGGGATGAACATGTAAGGCATGTAAAGCAAGTATTAGATACTTTGCAAAGGGAAAAGTTGTATGTAAAATTGTCCAAATGTGAATTTTCCAAGATTGCACTAGTATACTTAGGTCATATTGTACGAGGAGGACAATTGAAAATTGATCCTTCCAAGATTGATGTAATTGTAAATTGACCTGAGCCCAAAAATGTAACCGAAGTACGAATATTCTTAGGTGCAATCTAGTACTAGAGGATATTCATTTCAAACTTCTCATGTATTGCATCTCCTTTGCATGCCTTAACTAGTGTGAAGAACACTTTTCAGTGTGGAGGAAAGAAACAAAAGGCCTTCGATGCTTTGAAGGAAAAGATCAAAATCACACTAGTATTAGCATTGTTGAATCTTTAGCAACATTTTGAGATCAAGATAGATTCCAGTGGATACGCCATGGGTGCAGTATTGATGCAAAATCATAAACCTATATGTTACCACTCTGAAACTTTTAACCAAGTTGTTGTTAACTATCCTACATATGATAAAGAGTTGTATTCATTAGTTCAAAGTGTAAAGAAATGGAAGTACTACATTTTATGGAAGGAAACAATCATACATACAGATCACCTACCCTTACAGTATCTCCAAGCACAAACCAAGTTGCAACAATCTCGGCATTACAGGTGGATAGGTTTTCTTCAACATTTTCATTTGGTGATCAAATACAAAAAGGGTACAAGTAACAAGGTATATGATATGTTTTCTAGACCTCCTATTGTTGCTTCTATTATTTTGAAGAATGCTTCTTTATCTCATGATAGCTATGTGGAACAATATGTTGTTGATGAATATTTTAAAGAGGTATTTGATTAGCTAACCCATGGTTCACAGGTAGAGAACTATTGTCTGCAGGGGAAAATACTCTACCATCTTGGAAAGCTTTGTATTCCTACAAGTGAATGAGTCCATGCAATACGAGAAGCTCACACTTATCTTGTGTTTGGGCATTTTGGGGTAGGAAAAACTATGCATCATCTGCAAAGGTTTTGTTATTGGCCTCAGATGAAAACAATTGTAGATAAATATGTAAAGGGGTGTGTGATGTGTTCTATTTGTAATCCCACTAATAGAAAATTGGGGCT
>SNQJ01S0136439.1:40455-50973 GCA_010110895.2 Picea sitchensis
AAGCAACCAAAAGGTTATGCTGTGAAAGGAAAGAAGGAGCTGGTATGCAAGGTGAAAAAGTCCATGTATGGTTTAAAACAATCACCAAGGATGTGGTATCAAAATTTTGATACTTGTATGCTGGGACTTGGCTTTACAAGAAGAAAAGAGGATCATTATGTGTATTGTAAATTAATTGGTGATCATTTGATTTATTTGGTATTGTATGTGGATGCCATGTTGCTGATAGGAAACAATAAGGAGATTATCTAGGATGTGAAAACTCAGTTGTCCTCTAAATTCAACATGAAGGATCTTGGTGCTTCAAAATTCATTTTGGGCATATAAATTAAAAGAGATCGGAAAAAAAGGAAACTCTGGTTAAATTAGAGAAAATATGTCGAGACAATATTGCTGAGGTTTAATATGAAAGAATGTAAACTGGTCAAGGTTCCTATTCCTATTGGTGTAAAGTTATCTGTGGATCAGTGTCCCAAGACACATGAAGAAGAGGAGGACATGTCTCATGTTCCATATGCGAGTGCATTTGGCAGTTTGATGTATGAAATGGTTTGTACTAGACCGGACATTGCACATGCAGTGGGAGTTTTGATCAGGTATATGTCAAAACCAGGGAAGGAGCATTGGACAACAATAAAAAGGGTTTTCAGGTATTTACGAGGCAATGCTAGCTATGGATTGTGCTACGAAGGAAGACCGGTATTGGACAGAGTGATCGATATACATGTCTTTGTGGATGCAAACTGGGCTAGAGATTTGGATCGTAGGATATCTACACGCCGGTATGTGTTTAACCTATTTGGAGGAGCAATAAGTTGGATGAACAAAAGACAAGTTGTAGTGGCACTTTCAACTACAGAATCTGAATACATGGAAGCCACTCATGCAAGTAAGGAAGAAGTATGGTTACAAATATTGTGTTTAGGTATTCGGTTGGTACAACAAGATGTAAGGATAGAGTGTGACATTCAGAGTGCAATTTTTCTGGCGAAGAACCCTTCTTATCATTCAAATACAAAGCACATGGATGTTCAATATCACTTTTTGAGAGACATGATTGAAGAAAATAAAATATCACTGATAAAGGTGGACACTTTGAAGAATGTTGCAGACTCATTAACAAAATCTGTGAGAACTGAGAAGTTCTCTTGGTGTAGAGGATCCATGGGCATTGTTTCCCTGGATTTTTTACTATGTAACCCTGTAACCCCCTGTAGGAAAAGAAAACAACAAGTGGGAGAATGTTGGGTATGTGTTATATTCTTTGCACGAGTAGTAGTGTCATGTATTTAGGTGGTTTTTTCGGGTATGTTTTTTTTCTGCCTCGAGAAACATGGCACCTACCTCGGGAAATGTGTCATGTATTTAGGTGGTTTTTAGGCACATGGTTTTTGCCAATGGTTTTCTATTTCCGATTAACGAATTAGGGTTTTGGACTAATCCAGGTCATTGGGTTAGGGTTTTGGATGTCTCTGGCTCCTATATGTATATTGTATTGTAAACAATGTAACACTATGAATAAATATATAATATGTTGGTTTTCCCGGTTTAGGTTTCCAGGGGAAAAATATCTGTGTAATGTTTGTATTTTCCATTGTATCTTTTCTGGTTTTTTTTTAATATCTGTTTGCAGTAGATATTGTACAAGGTTAAGATTTACACCTGTCACCCTGTTTTTCTAGCCACAACTAGATGGAAGATATAGCTTCCAATATTCAAGCACCAAATTGAATATCAGGGGACCACAGTCCTCCCTAGCACCACCCAACCTCCTTGATTATAAATAAATGATTGAATAATAAAAAAATATAGGTGTTTCAATTCTTACCACTTCTTCTTTGTTCTGCCATTCTTCTCTTCTTTTATCTGTTCTGAATTTTTTCTATGCTTCTATCTATTCTGCAGTTCTTCTCTGCTTCAAACTATTCTGCAATTCTACTTTGCTTCAAACTGTTTTGCAATTATGCTCTTTCTTCTGTCTGTTCAACATATCTGAGTTTTATCTCACACTATGCATACTGTAATTTTACCTTTCTTACAGTTCAACTCATTCTTCCATTTCGAACAACCAAAATACCACAGTCATTGTGTTTCCATTAATCCTATACCACCTATTTAGTTACACCTTGAACCTCCAATAAAACACATCAACAACTGAATTTCCAAATGTCCAAGAACTATGATTCAGTTCTTCTAACTGAATTGTAACTGATCAATTAACTCTGAAGTGAAACAGTATCCCTTCGATCATATTCCCAATTAATCAACATTGTTGGATTAATTACATAGGGTCTCGTGTTTATCTCATGTGCCCAGTGGCTGTGACCGAACGCTAAGAAGAATTGATTTAACAATTTCACATTTCGGCATTATTGTGATGAAGGGTCTCAACTCTCCATGTCACGATCGTAAAAATAGAACTTGGCTACACTAGCTCCTCCCTCCAACTCTCGATGATGTGACCATGCGCTATGACCACTCGCCAATCAAATGAGCACTTCGTGATTTCACACTTTTGTCATGAGTCTCATTGACTCCTCCAACTCCTAGTATCCAAAACTTCAAAATGGAGCTAGATCAACAGTTCACACTCTCCCTTTGATTGACGACTTAGATTAAATAATGGTTTCATGTTACGCAATTTCAAAGGATAGAGCACCTCCTTCCTTTGACTTTCCAGTCAACAAAATGTTGACCTCTTTCCATGTGTACTATGAATCCAATGGTCCACGACATACCTCGATCCAATGTTCCATATCAATCCTTGATCCGACAGTCCAGATCATTTCAGGATTTTTCATATCACACTGATCTCACACCACACTCTGTTGACTCCTCCAATGTGCAAGTCAGCGGAATTTTAATCGCTCGCCACATGTCCTCCTCGACGATGGATGGCCCTCCTACTTTCAAAACTTTGTAAGTTCGCTTCATATTATACTTAAATATCATGCTCCTTTTGGATCCAACAATGGTCGGTTCTCGCACTCATATCCAATGTCTGAGATTTATTATCCTCTTTTGTCCATTCCTCTTATCTGTATTCAGATCTGATGGTCATCAGGAATTCTGAGTGGCTGATCCAATGATCACGGTTGATCTTCACTGTTAATCTTTTCATGCCATCATCGTTGCATTGTTGATCATGCTGATCTCACCATCAATTCATTGCGATGTTGATCATGCTAATCTTGCCATTAATGACAAACATGTTTCCTGCATCTTCTGTCTGTAAATATGCCAACAATATCCCCCTTTGGCATTGATGGAAACCTTGAATAGCCTGAAGAACTATACTACACGTGAATAAAATGCATTATTCTTCCTGGACATCCAACCATACCCTATAGCATTCTTACCACACTACACTTTCTCCCCCTTTGACATCAATGTCAAATAAGAAACACGCTCCCCCTGAGTTGTTGCAGTACATCTCGAAAGTATCAGGAATGCGACAGGTACATACTCCCCGTGCCATCTATGAACTGAAGAACCAGAGCTATATTCACCAGAAATATAATAGATATTCAATAAGTACTCCCCCTAACAAGGTGAACATATTAGACAAAATAAGGTATAACCCCCAACTTCTGACGAAGATATCCAAAAGGTGTCACTGCTAACAGTTTAGTAAAGATGTCAGTTATTTGTTCCGTGGAAGGAATATAATTCAACTGAACAACTATGTTTGTAACCTGCTCTCTCAGAAAATGATATTTGATTGGGATATTCTTAGTCTTGGAATGAAGAACATGGTTCTTGGAGACACTAATGGAATTGGTTTTATCACACTGAATTGGAATCGGATCAGTATAATTTACCTTCAAATTTGCAAGAGTTTGGATCATCCATAAAATTTGAGTGCAGAAAGTAGCAACAACAATGTACTCTGCCTCTGTAGTTGATAAGGAAATAGATCCCTGCTTCTTACTAATCCATGCTACCAACGAGTCACCCAGGAAGAATGCACCTCCTGTTAGGGTCCTAACCCGCACATAGGTGGAACAATATATTCGGATGTAATAAAGGTCAATATTAATAAGGCTTTTCAATAAAATAGAATAAGGCAGATGTAAGAATACCTAATAGAAGCTTTCGCTTCTCGAAGGATCTTCCTCTAGATGCTTCTTTTTAGTATAATTAGGAGTCGAGGGTATGAGAACCCTATCTTGGATATTATTGTAATAGATCTCTACTCAACTGGAGGTTTCCCCTTCGAAGAGGCCCGTGAACATTGCTTTCATATTCAAAGTGCTATTTATGTTGTTATCCTTATATCATTTCAGTGTTATTGTGGTGAATTTTCTGGTTATATTGTTGTTATTCTGCCATTACTAGCATTTTATTTCAGTTTTGCATACATTTTATATCTGGTATATTACAAGTGGTATCAGACCACTTTCCTCGGCAGAAAGTGTGGGTTAAATTTTTTTTCAGGGTAGAGACGTATTCCGACATCTTTAAACCACATATATTTGTCGTTACGTGCATAAACCCGCGATTGAGGGATTCATACACGTATTAAATACAAGTGGTACTTAAGCGCACATATGTTGGCCACCCTTGTAACCCTTGTTGGTACCCCTTCGAGTGGTAGCACATCAGACAAAATCTGTGTATGGATCAACCTAGATTACATGAAGCCCTCTTTATATAAACTGATCGGTCACATGACTGCTATAGTGTCACCGAGAACAACACTCGGGAAGATACTCTCTAGTACTTGGGTAGTCGGGTAGTATGGCTAAGGGTATGGTCTATCCTCCTTGGTTAGTGCCCTGACATATTGGGCCGAGTACTACTGTTGGACCCTGCACGTATATCAGAGAGCTATAGCACAGGGAAAACCCTTGGGGGACAGAAACATAAACAAATTAAAAAAACAATATCTATTGTCACACAACTGTGTTTGGGTTTCCAAGTAAATACACATTTCTTTATGGTTAAGCATTTGGGCATTACCTCTCTGCAGTATTCTTCAAACCAGAGTATAACTCTGTAAAAAAAAAAACGAGTCTGGAAATCTTTCACCATTATTTGAGACCTATTCCATTAGAATCATCTCTTCGCCCTTATCACATTCATCTATATCAATTTTTTAGCCAAAATGTGTTACCATGCCCACCCCTTTTCAGTTTCCTCATCCTCATGGCCCATACACATAGCCAAGACTTGGAATATCGCTTCAACACCTTTCAATATGGTCTCATTGAGGCCCAAAAAGAAGTGAAACAACTCAATCCCAATGTTTCCACCATCAATACAACCATGCAGTCCTCAATGGGGGAAATCAAACAAGAGCTCACTACCCAACTTGAATCATTCATTTCGGCACTCTGCACCAAACTGCATATCCCTACAAATAAACCTTCCTCTTCCTCACCTCCACATACTGAAGGTGACCATTCCTCTCATTCCCATACCTTGCAGAACCATCACTTTCAACGTGACCTACGCCTTTCGCGGGTGGATGTGACCAAATTTGATGGCTCAGAACCCACTGGTTGGGTAACCCAAATGGAACATTACTTCTCTTTATAAGACATTACAGATGACTTGACCAAACTCCAGTACGGTGTTCTCCATCTAGATCAAGAACGTTGGCAATGGTGGCAATGGAGAAAAACTTCTCGTAAAGGGTATATTGCTTGGACACACTTTGTGGCAGAGCTTTATGAATGCTTTGACACTGGCACCAACAATTTGGGCCATTTGACAAAGATGAAACAATTAGGAACAGTGGAAGACTTTATAGCTTCCTTTGAGTGCCTAGATTTTAGAACAGAGGGCATGTCTAATGCCTTTTTTTGAGAGTGTTTTATCAACGGCCTCAAGGATGAAATTTGGGCCCATGTCCTCATGGCTCAGCCTAAGAGTTGGGTGGAGGCTACCATAAGAGATAAAGAAGCACAACAGGTTGTATCTACTCAAAACCGCAAACCCTCCTTTATCCCTCGCCCTAAACCAGTAAACCCCACTACTCCCTCTACTCCACTAAAGATCCAAAAATTAACCAAGGATGAAATGGTTGAACGCCAACTCAAAGGCCTTTGTTATAACTGTGATGACAAATATTTCCCGGGCCACAACTGTAAAGAACAAAATCTTTTTATGGCCATCTCCGAGGAGATTTAGGAAGAAGATGAAGAAAATCCCTTTTTGTTTGAGTCACCTGAATCAACTGGCATAACCCCTCCCTCAGACCCTCCTCAAGTAGAACCGATCATTTCCCTCAATGCTCTCACTGGCTTCTTCGCTCCCTAAACCCTCAAGCTAATCGGTTACATCAAGCATCGGAAGGTCATCATTCTGGTTGATAGTGGCAACACCCATAATTTTATTCATCGCCGCATTGCCCAAGAAAATCATTGCTACATCCATACCCTCAATAAATTCCAAATCATGATTGCCAATGGTGGTTCCATGAAATGTGGAGGGCATTGCGAAAATATGCGTCTCCAAATTGGTGACTACCACTTGAAATCCCATATGTTTTCTATCGACATGGGAGGTTGTGACATTGTGTTGGGTGTAGAATGACTAAGGAATTTAGGTCCCATTCTCATGGATTTTAAAGACTTAACCATGTAATTTGACCAGGAGGGCCACCAATATAAGTTCCAAGGCATCACCGTCGGTTCACCTGAGATCATTAGTTCCCATCGCATGGAAAAGATGCTCAAAAAGGGTCATTCTGGTGTTATCGCCCAACTCCATGCCATACAAGAAACTTAGACACCCTCGGTACCACAAGACCTCCAAGCCATCCTTTCTAAACATAAATTGGTATTTTCCACTCCCCAAGGCCTCCCTCCTTCCCGTGGTGGTCATGATCATTCCATTCCCCTTTTACCCGAAATCCTTCCTCCCAATATCCGTCTATGTCGTCACCCCTTTTCCCAAAAAAATGAAATTGAGAAAATGGTCCAGGAGCTCCTTAATGCAGGTATTATCCGCCCTAGTATGAGCCCCTACTCATCTCCTGTGGTCATGGTCGTGAAGAAAGAAGGTTCCTGGCGAATGTGTTCTGACTTCTATTCCCTCAACAAACTTACCATCAAAGACAAATTCCCCATTCCTGTCATTGATGACCTCCTGGATGAATTGAGTGGCGCCCAATTCTTCACTAAACTGGATCTTCGTTCGGGCTACCACCAGATACATATGAAAGAGGAAGAAATTCCCAAGACTTCCTTTAGAACTCATGAGGGCCACTATGAGTTTTTGGTCATGCCCTTTGGCTTGTGTAATTCCACCTCCACCTTCCAAAGCCTCATGAATCATGTCTTCCATCCTTTTCTCTGCCATTTTGTTTGATTTTTCTTTGATGATATCCTCATCTATAGCAAAACCTGGAAAGACCATCTCGCTCATGTGGATCGAGTTCTCCATCTACTCTCTCGACACCAAATTTTCCTGAAATAGTCTAAATGTGCTTTTGGCGCCTCAGAAGTAGAATACTTGGTTCATATGGTTGGAAAAGATGGCGTTAGGGTGGATCATAAAAATATTGAAGCTATGCAAGACTGGCCTCACCCAAAGACTCTTAAGAGCTTGCGTAGATTTCTAGGATTAACAAGGTATTATCGCAAGTTTGTTAAGAATTATGGGAAGATTGCAACACCTCTCACTACTCTCCTCAAAAAGAAATCTTCAATTCAACTACAGTCGCTACTCAATCTTTTCATACCTTGAAGATGTCCATGTGCACCACTCTAGTCCTTTCCATTCTCGATTTCACAAAGACCTTTGTGTTGGAATGTGATGCCTCAGGGAAAGGAATTGGTGTTGTCCTTATGAAAGAGGGTCCACCTTTGGCCTTTACCAATAAATCTGGTAAAACCATCTATGAAAATGAATTGTTGGCTATTCTGCATGTCATGGATCTGTGGCATCCTTATCTATTGCAGCAACATTTCCAAATTAAGACAGACCATCAAAGCCTCAAGTATTTTCTGGAACAACACATTTCCTCTCCAGAACAACAAAAATGGGTCACTAAACTCTTTGGATATGATTATGAGATCATTTATAAGAAAGGAAAAGACAATGTGGTTGCGGATGCACTTTCCTGAAAATATGAAGACGAAGGATCCCTTTTTTCTCTTTCATTCATTGTACCATATTGGCTCCAAGCTGTTCACCAGGAATGGCTACAAGATCCCAAAAGTTCACAGTTGATCCACCAATTGCATTCCAAGGCTCCAGCCTCCCCAGGGTACTCTTAGATCCATGAGGAACTTTGATACAAAGGTCATTTGTATTTAAGTAAACAATCAAAGCTTAAATCCATGGTACTTTCTGAGATTCATGCTACACCCATAGCAGGGCACTCCGGGTTTACCAAAACCTATGACAGGGTCAAACGTTCCTTTTTTTGGGATGGTATGAAACATGACATTCGTAATTTTGTAGCTGAATGTGATGTGTGTCAACGCAACAAGGGAGAAACAGTCAAATCCCTGGGCACACTACAACCGCTCCCGATTCCACCTATTGTTTGTAAGGATATCTCTATGGATATTATTACCGGCTTACCCAAATCGAGAATAAATCCATCATCATGGTGGTTGTTGATCACCTTTCCAAGTATGCTCATTTCTACGCCCTTCAACACCCGTTTATAGCATCCATGGTGGCTCAAATATTCATGGATAAGGTCTTCAGGCTGCATGACATTCCACACTCTATTGTTTCTGATCGCGACCCAACTTTCACAAGCAATTTTTGGCAAGAACTGTTCAAGATACAAGGCACTGAATTGCATCTCAACATAGCTTATCATCCCCAGACTGATGGCCAAATGGAAGTTGTCAATAAGTGTTTGGAAACATATTTGAGGTGTTTTTCCTTGGAAAAGAAAAATCAGTGGGCTCAATGGTTACCCCTAGTTGAATGGTGGTACAACACTTCATACCATACAACTACACACATGACTCCTTTTAAAGCAGTATATGGATAGAAGCCACCTTCAGTTATATCATACTTACCAGGTGCCTTGAAGGTCTAGGCAATTTACCTAACACTTACAACTCGAGAGGCTATTCTCTGTACCCTCAAAGATAATTTGGTCATGGCACAAAATCGTATGAAGCAACAAGTAGATCAAGGTCGATCTGAACGTCAATTTGTAGAAGGGGATCAGGTGTTTCTTTGATTGCAACCTTACAAGAAAAATTCCCTCAAGGTTGAACATTCTCAAAAGATAGCGCCCAAATTTCATGGTCCCTATACCATACTCAAGCATGTGGGACAAGTCACCTATTAGTTAGCTTTGCCCAACAATTCGAAGCTACATCCTATTTTTCATGTTTCATGCTTAAAGAAGGTGATTGGAGCTAAGTGCCAAATTCAAACCAACCTTCCAGAGTTAGTTGAAGAAGGATCCATTTGGCTACAACCAGAAGTAGTTTTGGACCAACGTGAGCATTGACTATGTCAGAGAACCATCAAGGAAGTGTTATTACAGTGGAAATATACAATTCCAGTAGACGCCACTTGGGAACCACCTACCATCCTGTAACAATTTCCTCATCTCAAGCCTTGAGGACAAGGTTGTTTTTAAGGGGGTGGACATGTTAGGGTCCTAACCCGCACATAGGTAGAACAATATATTCGGATGTAATAAAGGTTAATATTAATAAGGCCTTTCAACAAAATAGAATAAGGAAACCGTAATAAGACCTAATAGAAGCTTCCTCTTCTAGAAGGATCTTCCTCTAGATGCTTGTTTTTAGTATAAATAGGATTCGAGGGTATGAGAACCCTAGCTTGGATATTATTGTAATAGAGCTTTTCTCAACTGGAGGTTTCCCCCTCGAAGAGGCCCATGAACATTGCTTTCAGATTCAAAGTGTTATTTCTATTGTTATCCTTATATCATTTTAGTGTTATTGTGGTGAATGTTCTGGTTATATTGTTGTTATTCTGCCATTACTAGCATTTTATTTCAGTTCTGCATACATTTTATATCTACTATATTACAAGTGGTATCAAAGCACTTTCCTCGGCAGAAAGTGTGTGTTAATTTTTTTCCAGGGTAGAGACGTATTCCGATGTCTTTAAACCACAGAGATCTGTCATTACGCGCATAAACCCGTAGTTGAGGGATTCATACACGCAGGAAATACAAGTGGTACTTAAGCGCACATCTGTTTTCCACCCTTATAACCCCTATTGGTATGCCTTCAACTGGTAGTTCATCAGACAACACTTGTGTACGGATCGACCTAGATTACCTGAAGCCCTCTTTAGATAAACCTATCAGTTGCCTGATTACTATAGTGTCACCGAGAACAACACTTGGGAAGATACTCTCTAGTACTTGGGTAGTCGAGTAGTATGGCTAAGGGTATGGTCTATCCTCCTTAGTTAGTGCCCTGAGATATTGGGTTGGTTACTATTGTTGGACCCCGCACATATATCAGAGAGCTATAGCACAGGGCAAACCCTTGTCTGTAGAACCTTTGAATACCTAACCCTTGGGGGACAGAAACATAAACAAATTAAAACAGACAA
>SNQJ01S0136442.1:9767-25498 GCA_010110895.2 Picea sitchensis
CATTAACAAAGTTGACTTTGAAAAGGAAAAGTAACTAAGTGAAAGAAAAGAGCACATGAGGGTAAGCTAGGAGTTAACCCTAGGGGTTAACTAACTCAACATAGAAATATAATTGAGGTATAAAAGAGAGGAAGGGTGCACTTTTCACTCACCTTCGGATTATTATTGCATTTTTCTTTTGGGCTCTAGAGCACAACAATTTTGAGGGTTTTGAGAATACAAACCCTAGAGGTCAACTCGGTGGTGAAAGATCCCACATCACTTGATCCAAGCTTGGTCTCGGGGATGCAATACTCCACCCACACCATTCTACAACAACTACAGGTACCATCAAGCACTCAAGGATGAAGCAGGACGTAACCTTGGGGGTTTTCAGCAAGGAGGGCGCACCATTGAAAGAAGAGAGATTCGATCCAGGAGTTAGAGGGGGGTTTTGGACTATTGGTCACCTAGGTTTTCTCTGCAGGGCCTCAACCATAATTCCTAGTGTATTTGGAGAGAGGTTTACTTGCCATTTGATTTTTTGGAGCTTGGCAAGAGTTGGAGAGGAGGGTGCACTGTGGAAATAGATCTAGTCAGTTTGGAGGGGTAAATCTTTATATTTCAGCCAGAGACTTCACTAGGGGGTTTGCCAAGCCCTGATCTACATTTCCAGCCAGTTGCTTAGCATTTGGAGGCTCCTAGCTTGGAGGTCGAATTATTGGGTCTTTGCAGTCTTTAGGAGGGCACATTTCAGTTTGGAGTTTCAGTCATCTGAGGAGCAGATCTTTGTATTTCAGCCTGAGACTTCAGGAGGGGGTTTACCTTGCCCCGATCTATCCTTCCACAGAGTTTCAGAGTATTTGGAGGCCTCCAGTAGCAGGGCCGAATTATTGGACTTCTACAGCCATCCAAGAGGGCGCAACTTCAACCAAGGGGGTTTGGACTTGAACCTTGGAGGGAAATAAGTTAATCTTGTATTGTTCTTTAGCTTGTTATCTAGCCTTGGGGGCTTATATCCTCAATCTTGAGCATTTTGTAGCAGCTCTTATTTCAGCCAAAGGCTTTATTTGATATTCTTGTAGATCTGGAGATCTATTGTACCAGGTTCTCTATATTATCTAAATAAAGGTCAAATCCGTGTTGATTGGTTCCATAACTGGTATTCCTTGTTATCTCTTGTACTTATTTATGTTGCATCTTCAGATCTATGTTCATGTGCTTCAATAATCAAATATACAAACCCTAAACGAAACTTCATAAGAACACCTGCATACACACATCCAAACAACAGTTGACAGTGAACAATTAGTGTTTCCAGCGAAAAAATTGGCTTGGAAACATTACAAAACATGTGTAGACCTTTGTCTTTGGCCCAAGTAATTATAGGCAAGAGGTCTTGGTGTAGTGAGGAACGTACTATTTTCCAAAATTGGGTCATCACAAATATTGATCTGGTTACTATCTGCTAAAGTCCATTAGAGTCTTGAACGGATTTTTGTCCCGCCCAACAACATATTCTGCCAAACCTTTGAACTAGAGTGAAAATGGTCAGCTTCCAAACCCAATTCTTCCAGAGAAAACTCATCATAGGTTTTTCCAATTCTTCCAGAAAGCTTAGGGGTCAGCCAGGACCGAACCTTGATAGATGAATAAATGAATTTTATTTGCGCCTCTCTAGCATGTGAGTCCAGCCATCTCGAAGCCCACTTCCCAATCTTCCTCTTGGCTTTCTCAGGAATCGATTCTCACTTTCTATACTTTAGAGGTCTGTTTGAGATGAGCACACCCAGATAAGTACTACAGCTTGTTTAAGATCTCCCTTTGGTATCCTAAAATCCTTGCAAGTTTAGAATGCAAGACATCCTCAATATTTATCACAAATATCTTACTTTTGGTTGTTCTCCTTTTCTCCCAATGCTTACAAATATAGTTCCAGTGGTTGCTTCAAATATTCAAATATCACAATTTAGTCACAAGTTTCAGGGACACATTTCAAACATCTAAATGATATTCTAGTTTGTATATGCTCTATACTTCAAAAAGAAAAACCTTATATTTGGAGTGTCACGAGCGTCGATGTGCATGTTCTACTTCGTGTACAACAGAGAATATGTTACACGTCCATTTTCCTTCTTAAATGAATGTTATTGGTCTTATTTGTTTTTTTTTTCAATTTTTTCTATTCTTATTTCTTTTAGATTTTGAACTGGCAAAGCTAAGGGTTCAAAAGTTTTCACTGTGGTTTTTTTAAATCGGAGGTTCACATTGACTACTTACAATTTTTTTAGTCGTCACAATCATCGCAGTCAATCCACTTACAATTTAGCTCATAGCAGTTGAAAATATATATCTCAAAACTTTTAAGTGTTGCTTGTTAGATATTACTTGAGAAATATATCTCCAAACTGCAGACAAAAACAGATGGGCAAGATAACATCGTGAATGTTTTCAGTAACTTGATTCTTTTGACTTGGCCTAGGGAAATTATTGTTAAAAAATGAGATTGTTTCGTCGATGTATCATACTGTTGATTTACTTGTTCTGTGCTTTAATATCATGTCTTTTTCACTTTTTTGAATTTCTTGATTATTAATCAATTTTTCCTTTTGTCTCCTTTCCCTATCTTAACACTATCTCATTGTTATTACTATCACTCGTTTTACTTTTGTCTCCTTCCCCATCCTAACACTACTTCATTGTTATTACTATCACTAGTTTTTGTCTCCTTTCCCCATCCTAACACTACCTCATTGTTATTACTATCACTCGTTTAATCGTCTTTAATGGTTATATTTTTTTAACTTTCTCTCTCATTTTCCACAACTCTTTTCTTCTTTTTCATTGTTATTATTATCACTTGTTTAATCGTCTTTAATGATTATATTTTTTAACTTTCTCTCCCATTTTCCACACCTCTTTTAACTCTTTTCTTCCTTTCTAATATAAATTTTCCATAACTACTTTATCACTAATCTCCTTCAATCTTTCTTTTTTCCCCTTTTCCAAACCTAACTCTATCTTATCTTAATCAATCTTTCTTTTTTTCCCTTTTCCAAACCTAATTCTATCTTACCTTAATCATTATTTCTTTCACCACGCCCAAACCCTATACTGCTTGTGCACCTGGAATTGAGGGATTAGGCTTGATGTCTTCCATTACTGTTAAGGGCTTTTGATTCTCTCCACACTCTCATTTATCTTTTACCCAATTATTTTATATTTCATCATTATATTTTTGAACTTTTTCTTTAATTATTCTTATCCTTTCACCCAATATATTACCATTCTAATTTAATTATTGAGTTTCAATTTGTTCAATAGGACTTTCCATTTTTCTATTTTTTCTATTTTTTCATTATAATTGACCTAATAGGAAGGGCTATTTCCAACTTATTAAAGATAATCTCTATTATTTCATATTTATATCTTTCAACACTCTTTTACTACTTATCATCTTTTCATGTCCTTAATGATGGATGGAGTGTTTACTAAAAAGGTTGGACATTTCAAAACTCCACACAGTTTTGATCCAGAAATTTCACTAGCATTCCCCACATTTATGGACGGTAGTCCTAATAAGCTTGTTGGTATAGACTAGTGGGTCTCACCCAATGGATTCTTCTCCACATTCGTGGATGGCATCCCTAATAAACTCTTTGGTGTATATGAGTGCACTTAGTCCAAAACAATTTAAACTAGACATTGTTGGTACATAATTAACCAAATACCCAACAACATTAATGACAACAGATTGAACTAACCCTTTGCATTAAATATTATATTTTATAATCTATATTAATAATAATATGAGATTAAGCAGCTTGAATGTTTGAATTTGATCTAGTGGCACAATGATTTTGTGAATTACTCGTTGAAGATTAAATATAACTCATTTTAGCTGAAATCATCAAACCTAAATGTGACATGTGGTTGCCTCGTTTGAGGACTCAAAATTAGAAAAATAATGAATTTTCATGTTTTGACATATTTTTCCCCGAGTCTACTTTAAATTCCGATAGTCAACAACCTTCAAATACATAAAATAAGAGTTTTCACAAAGAGTGTTTCAAAGCGCTTGTAATTTCTCTCTTCACTTGAGAATAGTGCAAGTTACTTTGTATGTACATTGGAAAGTGAATGTTTTGATGCAAAGAGGATTTTTTTTATGTGAAAATTAAGTTGCCTTTTTCGATTTTTGTTTCACATTAAATATTTTGACAAGTTATACTATTTTTTAATATTTTGAGAGCTTCATAATTGTATGGAGAGAACAAAGTTACTTTTATAGGATTTGAGGTTAAGATGAAATTATGCTAGTGTATATAACAAAATCAAAAGTATGATTTTTTTTTTCAAATGAAAAATTTGTAGGGACTTCAAGGGATGCTTCTCCACATTTGTGGATAAACATTCTTAGTAAACCTATCAACATAGACTTGTGCACCTAACCTAGGGGGATTCAAACTGAGCACTTGTTGGCACAAAATTAATCGAATGCCCAACAACATCGATGACTAATGGTTGAGTTAATCCCTTGGGCTAAGAGAGTATGGATCGATGCTAGTCTATAGAACGTCTTTATACAAGTTGGGACGCCTTAGGCCCATAAGCCAAACATGCAGATCCAAGGGGTTGAATGTCCCTTAGACATTGGAGTTACTTTTCACTGCAGTGGGGCGTAGTTGGGTGCACATGTTGTATGTGGATGGTCTATGGACAAGGCACCAAAGAAATCAAAGTTGATAGATGACATTTGGGTCCACCTTAGAGTGAAGGGGCTTGCAAGTGCAAGGCAAGTCTCATATAAAATGAGGATGCCAAAAAAGTTCTAAGGCATATAAGAGATTGGTTGATCATTCTAGTGTAAAGGAGCTCTGCAGTTTTTGCTAAGTTCAAGGTTGGCACATAAGGGCAAATTGTGCTGGCTAAGTGAGACGAAGTAGACAAGACTTGTGGGAGGTAGGCCTGCAGTTGCTTTAGGAGTTGGATTGATAGTTCTTGTAGGTAGTTGTGCCTTCTATAATTATAGCTTGTAAATGAGCCACATGTAGTTGGTTGCCCTCCTTGTTGTACATTGTAACATTCTTCATATAAATAAAGTTAAAGCATCTGCCTTGGGTGCTTCTTATACTTGTGTATTGTGGTTGCTTTACTTGGATGAATGCTATGTTTTTTGCTTTGCTTTGTGTTGGCTAAGAATTGGAATATTGGATAACTAGAAGTATTGCTGGGATGTTTTAAGGTTGCTCTTGGACATGTGCTTATTGTTGGGTGAACTTGGTTGTGTTGGACTTAGCGGTGCATCTAACATACTATAGCTTAAGTTGAAGTTATGGGCAGACCTCAGGTGAAGAGGCGTAGTTTGGTTGTTGTGGACTTAAGAGTCTTGCCTGGAAATTTTCTTTTCATCATCTCTTATCGTGCGACATTGCCTTGCCTCAACCATAGTGGCTTGACTAACCTGCGTTTACTACAATTAGACCATGCCTCTTTTCTTAAGGTTTTCCAATAACTTTTCCTTAAGCTATAGTATGTTAGATGCACAACTAAGTCAAACACAACCAAGTTCACCCAACAATAGGCACACATTCAACCGTAACCTTAAAACAACCCAAGAATACTTAGCCAACACAAAGAAAAACAAGGAACATAACATTCATCCAAGTAAAACAACCACAATACACAAGTATAGGTGGCACCTAAGGTAGATGCCTTAACTTTATTTATATGAAGAATGTTACAATGTACAACAGTGTAGCATGGTCAACTACATGCGACTCATTTACATACTACAATTACACAAGGCACAATTTCCTACAAGAACTGTCAATCCAACCCCTGACTCAACTGCAGGCTTGCCTCCCACTGGTCCTGTGTTCTTTTCTTTCTCACTTGGTCAGTGAAATTCGCCCTACTATGCAAACCCTGAACTTAGCACAAATCCCAGAGCTCCTTTATGTTGATATTACGGTAACTGTGGGAGGTATTAACCTCTACTTGTAACCTTTGACAAGTCTATAATATTCCTGGAAGCAAGAGAAACCCTAGAAGATTATGAAATAACCTTAGAAGACAAGTCGGCTCAAGATAATAATTTATATTAAATTATTATCCTCCAGAAGTAGAAGTCGTCCCAGTTAGGTCACTTGGAGGAATATAAATAAGAGGGCGCTAGAGCTCATTTGACACACTCACTCTCACAACTGCATAAGGACAAGTGGTGTGCATGATTGGAGGAGAGTTGCAATTGTTGCAATGGTGACTTGGTCTTTGGTTATGCTTGGAATTTCTTCCTGGTTATGGTTTGGAATTTCTGCTTGGTACACTAGCTTTGGAGAGAGGTATGCTACCTTGGTTGGCTATTGGTTCTAGGGTTTGCTTCCATAATTATTCTGTCTGTCAAGGTTAAGGTGCTTGGGGGTGGCCTCTATGCCTATGGTTGGGTGACAATATTGCTATATTGTCTACGGTGAAACGATCACACCTATTATTCTTATAGGTTATGGGCCCAGGCTATCTTCGGACAGGCTAACCATTGGGAGGTGGATTGGGAGGATTTGCTCAGTTCTAGTTGCAGTCATAGTTTTGTTGCAGCAACAAAACCCTAACCCTTGTGTTGAGGCACCTTAAGTGAAGTGATTCACCTAATTCCTAGATAACCTAGTGCGCCCTAGCCTAGTGTACCTCCTGGTACTCTCAGCAAGCCAAGGCATCAAGTTTGAGTTTTTGGTCAAAGTTAAAGGTTGACCAAGTCAAAGTCAAAAGTTGACCAAGTCAAAGCAGTCATGACTTACTCTATGAAGTCAGAAAACAAGTCAGTAGGGGATTTTAACTTCAGAGCATGGTATACAAGGATTGAACTCATCCTTGCCAAGAATAAAGTGTTGGATATCGTGAAAGGAAAGATCACAGAACCACAGTTTGAAGTTGGAAAAGAGAAGGAACCTCATAATGTTGCAATTATGGAGAAGTTCAAGGACAATGACAACAATGCTATGAGCATCATAGTGGACTCTGTAAAAGACCATTTGATACCCTACATTTCTCATCTTGACTCATCTAAGAAGATGTATGATACCCTAACTAACCTCTTCTTAGTCATAAATATTGGACAAGTGATGAGTCTGAAGAATAAGCTCTGTGACATGAAAATGAATGATGATGATAACATAACATCATAATTTGTAAGAATCTCTCAGTTAAGAGATCAACTACTGTCAGTTAAGAGATCAACTACAAGCTATTGAGGAAACCATTTCCGAAAATGAACTAGTAAATATAGCACTTAATGGATTTCCCAAGACATGGGATGCATTTTCCACAAGCATGAACACAAGAACGAAGTATCCTACATTTGAAGAACTTTGGAATTGTTGTGCATAAGAAGAATCAAGGATTAACACAAAAGATAAATCCCAAAAGAAAGATGATGATCAAGCCTACACAACAAAGTTCAAGAAATTCAGGAATGATGATGACAACATAACATCATACTTTGTAAGAATCTCTCAGTTAAGAGATCAACTACCAGCTATTGAGGAAATCATTTCAGAAAAGGAACTAGTAAATATAGTACTTAATGGCTTTCCCAAGACATGGGATGAATTTTCCACAAGCATGAACACACGAACAAAGTATCCTACATTTGAAGAACTTTGGAATTGATGTGCACAAGAAGAATCAAGGATTAGTACAAAAGAGAAATCCCAAAAGAAAGATGATGATCAAGCCTACACAACAAAATTCAAGAAATTCAAGAATAAGAAGAAGTTTGGTTCAAGGAAGTAACCAAATCAAGAAAATTATATGTCAAAAATACAATGCTTCAATTGTTGAAAATATGGTCACTATAGGAACCAGTGTCCCGAGTTAAAGAAAAGGAAGGAAACGCACAAAGCAACAATTGCCAAAGAAAAGGAACCCTCAAAGAAAGTCAAGCAGGATGAAGCAGACATCTTCTACTAGTCATGTTAACAATATTCTTCTGTAGCATAGTCCTTGCTCATACCATGTTTACATACATATCATGTGTATCTATTTCTTAGAAGATAAGATGGTCAGTGCCAATGAAACAATACCTATGTGAGCAGAACAAGATAAAGATTTCCATTACAATGACTACTAGTAATGTATTTGAAAAGGATGAAGTACGTTGACTACCTTTGGTGACAATCCCCGTGGAAGCTATTAAAATTGTATATAAGTAACAACTGCCACATGGGCCGCAATCAGAACCAAACTTGAAGAGACCCAGAAGGAGTCAGACTAGAAAGAAGTCAATAATCAAGAGGAAACTAGAATAGACTTGTGACACTTTACAAAAAGCAAGAAGGATGCAGACGGAAGCATGGACTCTCTCAAATGGAGGGAGCTGATTGTAGAATTCCAAAAGAAGAGCATGCATATTGCTCATTCAAGCATGAAGCTAGGATTAGGAGGGAGCTAATCCTCAATGATGTGATCCATTAAAGAGCCCGTGAAGACTATGAAGTATCTGTCCATGTTCTTCATTAGAAGTAGCAACGATGATAAACAACACATATTCAATTTGACTTTAGAAGAAGTCTTCTTCGAAAAGAAGCCCTGAATATTCTTGGTTGTCCATCTACATTTATGTTCCTATGACAAAAAGAAGAAGTTGAAACCTTCAGAAAGGAAGGGCATAGAATCTATAGAAGATTCCATGGAATCCAACATTTAAGATGAGGAAGAACATGAAGATTCCAAGAAAGAAAGAAAATTCAGAACAACCAATTGAACCAATTATTATACCGAGAATCATAAGACTACCAACATGTTTTAAACCCACTAGAAGCAGTCAAACAAAAGGAATGGAAGGAAGATGTGATGAATAACAATGTATGTGAGAAATTGTGAAAAAGACTTATGAATGGAAGCATTGATATATGCAAGGCGAGATTCATAACTAGAGGGTTCTCCCAGAAGGAGGGAGAAGAATTTGATGATAGCTTGTTCCAATAACTGAATATACCTCTTGCTAAGCCATTATATCTCTTGCAATATCTATGGGTTGGAGTTTACATCATATGCATGTAAATACTGTTCTTCTCAACAGAGTAATTGAAGAAGAATCATATGTAGAACAACCTCAAGGTTTTGAGGTATACCAGAAAGAAACCCATGTATGTAGATAGAAGAAGACCTTGTATGGATTCAAGCAACCTGGTGCAGAGCCTCTCATGTACAATAGAAGCGTTGTGAAAACTTCCTATGACAGAGGAAGTGAAATGTATCAAAATGGTTCTTCAAAAGTCTGGGATGATGGATTGCAAATCCATGGCAAACTCCCATGATGACAAATCTGAAGAAGTTGAGAGACTCTGATCTAGTAGACCCGTCCCTGTACCGGAAATTGATTGGATTCTTGATGTATTTGATGAATACTAGGATGAACATTTGCTTTGCTGTAAACATTCTAAGCTAGTTCCAAGTGGAACCTAGCCATGAGAATTGAACAATTGCAAAACATGCCTTGAAATATCTTTGTGGGACGTTTGAGTTATGATATACAACTGCATGGATTTATTGATTCAGATTGGGCATGGAGTGAAAACAATAGAAGAAATACTTCTTGGATATGTTTCAGTTTGAGCTTTGCTACAATATCATGGGCTAGTAGGAAACATAAGTCTGTTGCACTCAACACTACAGAAGCATAATATATTGCAGCTTGTGATGCTTGTACGAAAGCAATGTGGCTCTGTAAGCCGTTTCTGGACTATTTGATCAGGTGTTGGATTCAACCGTGATATATTGTGATAACCAGAGTTGTGTAAATCTCTCACAGAACCTGATGTTCCATGACAGGTCGAAGCACATTGAGATCAAGCATTATTTTCCGCATGATAAAGTCCAAAAGGGAGAAGTAGTTCTCCAATATATCTCCACGAATGAACATATAACAAATATTTTGGTAAAGTCTCTGTCCAAGATGAAAATTTTGCGTACTTAAGGGACATGATGGGACTCATGGAGATGAATTCCTTATTGGCAAGGGAAGTGATTATTCCATAGGTTGGGAGGGAGCACTGATATGCTATTGATATACAAACAATCATTTTTCCAGTTTGGAAAATGGTCCAGGTTGGGCAGTCACTTTCGAGTTAGGAAAGTGGTCTAAGATTTTTGATGGACAGTCATTTTCCAGTTCGGAAAATGGTCCAAAATGGATAGTCATGGTCCAACGGATTGTTGATGTACCATAGACAATGATGTCATTCTCCTTGGCAGTCACTCTGAGAAGTGTTCAAGCAGAATGGTCCACCTCTCCGGGCAATCATTCTTTCAAAGTTCACAGTTGTGAGTAGATTTGAAGAATGGTCTGATGTAGGAGGTTGGTGCAGGACAATCATTTCCATAGGAAATGGTCCGGACAGTCATTCCCTAGGGCATACTCATTCTCTCCAGGTTTCACTGTAAATCGTGCCGGAAGAATGGCCCAGTTAGGTTGAATGGTACAGGTTCAACAATTAGGGACAATCATTCCCTAGGGAAGACTCATTCTCTCCAGGTTGCACTGTGAATCGTGCCAGAAGAATGACCCAGTTAGGTTGAATGGTCCAGGTTCAACAATCGGGGACAATCATTCCCTAGGGCATACTCATTCTCTCCAGGTTGCACTGTGAATCGTGCCGAAAGAATGGCCTAGTTAGGTTGAATGGTCCAGGTTCAATAATCAAGGACAATCATTCCCTAGGGTAGACTCATTCTCTCCAGGTTTCACTGTGAATCGTGCCAAAAGAATGGCCTAGTTAAGTTGAATGGTCCAGGTTCATAAATCAAGGACAATTATTCTTCTATGCTTGAGAAGAATAGTTGAGACAACCCATGGATACTGTTTAACTTTCTGAGGGAAGATGCTCTTCCAGATCTTACATATGTGAGTGGAAGAGTGGCTCAGATGATTCAGTTTGTATCATGACATTGTTGATATAAGATGATATGATTGTTGTAGAGACTGTATGTCTCTAGACAATAATTGTATGCTACTGTGGTGGATGTGATCCACTAGTGGTGACTATGTGTCACTGGTTAATAGTCGTGTACTACTAGGAGTGGTTGTGTACCACTGGATAATAGTTGTATACTACTATGAATAGACACAGTTGTGTTCTATTGGATGGAATTGTTCTGACTACTATAGAGACTATCTAATTGGATAGTGATGATGGTGCTCATAATTTGATCATGAGATAGCTTGTGTGGCTATGATGAATCTATCGGGTGAATGATCTGTCTGTGCTCAAGACCATTGTTGTTAATACCTCTCTAGCTAGGATGGAGTGTTGATGTTACGGTAGCTGCGGGATGTATTAACCTCTAAGTGTAACCTTTGGCGATTCTAGAATATTCTGGGAAGCAAGAGAAACCCTAGAAGATTAGGAAATAACCTTAGAAGACAAATCAACTCAAGATAATAATTTATATTAAATTATTATCCTCCAGAAGTAGAAGTCGACCCAGTTAGGTCACTTGGAGGACTATAAATAAGAGGGCGCTAGATCTCATTTGACACACTCACTCTCACAAATGCATAAAGACAAGTGGTGTGCATGATTGGAGGAGAGTTGTAGGTGCTGCAATGGTGACTTGGTCTTTGGTTATGGTTGAACTTTCTGCCTGGTTATGGTTTGGACTTTCTACTTGGTACGCTAGCTTTGGAGAGAGGTACGCTACCTTGGTTGGCTATTGGTTCTAGGGTTTGCTTCCAAAATTATTCTATTTGTCAAGGTTAATGTGCTAAGGGGTGGCCTCTATGCCTATGGTTGGGTGACAATATTGCTATATTGTCTACGGTGAAACGAGCACACCTATTATTCTAACACTTTACGCTAGAGTGAACATCCAATCTCTTCTATGCCTTAGCACTTTTGAGACGACCTCCTTTTATATGAGACTTGCCTTGCACTTGCAATCCCCTTCACTTTAAGGTGGAACCAAGTGCCATCCATCAACTTTGCTTCCTTCGTGCCTTGTTTTCCGATTGTTTACATTCAACAAGTGCACTTGGTGCACTCGACAGTGCATCCAAGTGTGCTTGAAGGTAACTATAATGACTAAGGGATGTTCAATCCCTTGGGTTTTCAGGTCCGAATACTACGCCCAAGGCATCCCAACTTGTATAGAGGTGTTCTATACACTAGCATAGATCTATACTCTCACAGACCAAGAGTCTTGCCTGAAATTTTTATCCTTAGCGTTGAAACACCAAATCTACTTTATAGAGTTTTCAACCTTAGTGCTAAAACCAATTTCTTCAACAAACTTGCAAAAAACATCAAATCTACCCAACAATACTTCCAGGCAAACTCAAAAAAGTAAACTCTACAAAGACTTCAAGCATATATCATTTTAGTAGTGCTTGGGGAAATATCTATTTCACAATATAGTTCTAAAAATTACTTCAATTATAGTGGAATTATAACAATAATAAATATGATATAAAAGTTTTGTTAAGTAAGCTAAAACAACATAGTATTCAATTCTACTGTCCTAATAATCAAACATACTAATACAACCATGAAACTTGCTCAATACATGAGAAAAATAAGATCTACAATCACAAATTTAGGACAATGGCACACTTCATATTATCGCAGTAATGAAGATAAAGTACAATACCTCAACTCATCCCAGGCTAGTACAACAAGTCCTTTTCGCTCATCCAAAGTAAGGACTCGTCAATGCATGTCAAACCCTAGCTAGGGCATCCACAATCATTGCAAACCTTAACTAACAATACAAAGGCCAAGCAATTCATCCCATCAAGCTCTACAAGCCAATCCTTGGAGCATTCAAACAAGCCAAGATCACACCAACTATCAAACCCCAAAATATCCCACTTGCATCACACAAGATATCAAGGAGATTCACACACTTGCATCCTACAAACTATAATACTCAACACTTTCATTTCACAAGCCATGGAACCTTGGAGCTAGCATCACATAAGTACTAATCCTATTTACAAGAATAATGCATAATCTCCCAAGATTCTCCAATTATCTAACATCACACCAACTATCAATTTCTAAGATACAAAATAGTTGTTGATAACAAAGACACTCTCCTCCATTTATATAGACTAAGGTGAGGGAGGTCAACGATAAAACATGGACTAAGTGTGACAAACAACTCTAGGCTAAGTCAACAAACAAAGCCCCAAATGGGGCACTCCTCAAAGCAAAGTGTCCACTTGTCATGTTAGGGTTTGTACAACCTCCAAGATGGTATGCCCTCCAAGCCAGGTCTCCACATGTAAAGTGCTTCTCCTCCAAGATGGCATGCCCTCCAATCAATGCCTCCTAACTCAAGTGTTCCTTCTCAAATTGTGTGTGCAGTTGTTAAATGTTCCTACGACCAAGAACCCAACCTCTAAGTGCCTAATGTCCTCCTCCAAGGTGGTTGGTTACTCCATGTGCCAAGCACCCATCATCCTCAACAAGTGTGCCCTTGTAGAAGATGCCAAATACGTCACATGTGCCGAGTACCACAACAAGAAGTATTCCTCCCTAGCATTGATCTCAAGGAAAACATACATCCAATCTAAACTCTCCAAATGTAAGTAAAAAATAAGCAAAGAGGCTAGGAGACCACAATCCCTTCGCTCTCCTAAGATAGACGTGGGTTCTTTTGCATGAGGATATTCTAGCTGAAAGAGGGGTGCAGATCCCTAGGAGGGATCTCTTCTATTTTAGCTTGGTTTTCCATGTAGATAGGCACACTAGGAGTTAGGGTTTTCCTTTATCATTCAAGGCATTGTCGTGCATGCATCTACATTCATTGATCCCTCTTCTTTCCTAGCCTATAAAAAGAAGCACATTGTACCTCTTCAAGGTTGGAGAGGTAGTTTTTCTTTCTTTGTTTTTCAAAGTTAATAAAATTATGGATGTTATTTCGGGTGTTTAGAAAAATCAGTTTTTCATTTAATTTACAACAACATGTCTTTGTAGGTTAGAGTACTTCCCTAACATGTATTTTGATAGGTGTTGTTGAGGGAGCATCATCTGTTATACTTAATTGAGAAGCTAGTTGTAGAGCTTACCAATATTGCGTTGCTGGTAGATCATAAGAAGAAGGTGGCTAAGACCAAACGAGTCATTCTTGACTTTGTGAAGGATTATTTGATCCCTCACATCATTGGGAAGACCATGTGAAACAACGTCATTGAAGCTCTAGTCACTCTATATCATAGTGAGAACATTAATTGGAAGATGATGTTGTGGAATAAGCTTAGAGCCACGTGGACGAGTGAGACATACATCATAGCTTCCTACTTGATGAAGATTACTAAACTCCACGATGAGTGTGCAACCATTATAGAGGAGGTCAAGGGTGAAGAGCTAGTACCCATTGCATTAAATTTGTTCTCTTCCTCTTGGCAACCTTTTGTCCATGGGGTATGTGCTCGAGAAAATATTTCTACTTTTGAGACACTATGGGGGGACTTAATCCAAAATGAGATGAGATTGGAGAGTGTTATAGATATAGAAGAGGATGATTAGAATCTTGACCTCATCAACAAGATGAAGAAGGGATATAAGAAAGGACCTGGGAAGGTGTAGCAATTACAGAGGAGGTCAAGGGTGAAGAGATAGTACCCATTGCATTAATTTTTTTCTCTTCCTCTTGGCAACCTTTTTGTCCATGGGTTCTATGCTTGAGAAAATATTCCTCCTTTTGAGACATTATGGGAGGAATTCATCCAAGAGGAGATGAGACTGGAGAGTATTATAGATATATAGGAGGATAATCAAAATCTCTCCCTCATCAACAAGATGAAGAAGGTAAATAAGAAAGGACCTAGGAAGGGTTAGAAAGGGAGGAAAGAGGATTCAAATTTCTCTAACCAAGGAAAGGACTTGAGCCACATCAAGTGTTTCAAGTGTCATAAGTTTGGGCACTATGCTTCTAAGTGTCACGAGATTAAGGGGAAGGGCATGCAACAACAACAAAAGAATTTGCATGGAGTGCATAAGCATCAACTGGAGTGGATGAGATTTCATCCAAGCCAGAGACACACTTCTCCATGGTCTTGTGCCTATCATCTAACACCATTACCAGTGTCAGTTGGTAGGTGGACAATGAAGCCTCTAAACATATGACCTCTAACAAGAGGGCCTTCAACGAAATTTAGGAGCAAGGGGCAAGCATGCAAGTGGAACTTGGTGATGATGCCACGTATCTAGTAGTAGGAGTAGAATCCATATCATTATATATGCCATTAGGTGACATCCTTGAGCTAACTGGTGTTTTGTATGTACCAAGATTAACTAAAAGTCTCCTTTTAATTTCAATGATGATAGATCTAGGATATATGGCTAAGTTTGATGATCAACAATTCCTCATCCAAAAGATATGTCTATATCTTCTTGGTCAAGTGTTGGCTAAAGGTATTCAAGAGGGCGGTTTGTACAAGTTGCAAGGGTATCCTATGAGATCCCTAGTGCATGATAGTGACAATTTGTGTGAGCTTTGGCACAAGAGACTAGGTCACTTTCACTTGGAGCATTTCCGATCTTGAAGGACACGGTGCAAGGATTGCTAGACTTCAAGGTTGAGAAGAAAGAAGTGTGCAAGCACTATGCACTTGGAAAGCATGCAAAGGTTTCTTTTCCTAGCAACGATTATAGGTCAATATAGATTCTTGAACTAATCCACTTAGATGTATGTGGAACCATGTCCTCATATTCCTTGTTAAGTAACATTTATTAATTATCCCTCTTGGA
>SNQJ01S0136444.1:0-17840 GCA_010110895.2 Picea sitchensis
TGTTGTTATCCAGGTTGTGGATCTTTCAGGCAAGGGTTAGACGAAGGGGACTTGACGAAGCTGTCGTATTCGCATTTACGATTGTAAGCAATGTTGTCGTTATTCTCATTAATATGACACGCTTGTCCTGTTTCTTTCTAGTTTGTGTCTAATGTTACATGAACTTATCATTTGTTGATAGATCTGTTTTCAAGCTAATATCAATAGAGTAGGAAGTGGTCGTATCTTTTTTTGTCCACAGAGCTCAGCGAGGAGCAAAGGATTGGAGCGCAACTCGGAGCGTGCAGGGACAAACGTCGATTAAGAGGTACTTATGTTATCCTTCCTTCTCATGTATTAGTTTAGATAGATTTGAAAGGAAGTTAGTGTCCACGTTAAGCATTTTTCTGTCTAGGGTTAAGGTCAAGCCTTAGAGGCGATCTACCTGTCTGCAGGGAGAGTTTCCTACAACATAGTGACTTGTAATATGATCTGTTATTTCTATTCTACCTCTATCCTGGATGAAGATCCTCCATTGTTTCTACCAGTCCATTCATTACAGTATTGGAGTTGTTCCTATAACAAATAATTCCTACTATGTTCCTACAGTTTTGTGGAAAAGCGGAGGTTAATTGGGTTTTGGCGATTACAAATTCCGAACAAAAAAAACAAAAGACCACGTTGTTTTCCGAATCACAAAATCCGGAAAGACTGTGGGCCCAGCACTTCGGGGTTTCAGTGTTCGAGGTTTTGATATTTCAAATGCCAAACACCAACATACAACAACTCCCGAATTGCGAAAATGTGAATGGAATGTGGGACCAACACTTCAAGATTTTGGGGTTCGGGGTTTCGAGTTTCGGAATTTCGGGGTTTATGAACACCTGATGCACAAACAAAATGAGATAAGAAATGTCAAATTGTGAAATGAGATTAGGGTGTGGGCCCAACAATTTCGGGTTTCGGTGTTTGGTAAAGCAAAGGAAATCCACATATATGTAACAAGCAAGTCTTGAATGCCGAATTATCAATTTTGTATTTAATCTCTTTTTAAAAATCACACGCTCCAACAAATAAACTCAGAATAAATAAATGATCAGGTTCGTAATTGGTAAAAACAAATAATTACTGTGTTTGCTCAAAAAATGAATTTATCAAGAAATAAAAATGAGTTTACAAACTCAATAACAGAAAAATCATAATTGCGGAGAAAACCTCCAAAACAGGGAATAACAAAATCAATTCAGGAAATTCTTTCAAGCTATCTCACCCTCTGTGTCTGGAATTACAATATGATTCAAGTATTTATGGGAACAAAACATTCCCATTCAACCTTAAGAAAACTTAAATTAGGGCGGTGATGGTATTTGGTGGCCTGCAAAGGCTAAGGCGTCCATCGATTGACAGTAAACCCTCATGTCTTGAAGGGTCAAGACGGCCACCGATCCGACGTCATAAAGAGGTGAAATGATTACAATCCAACAAGTTTTTCCTATTTCAGAAATGGATTATGACACAACAGATTTCTTCCATGGAAGTACTTCAATACAGAATTAACATATACATATCACCAGTATAAATGACTATTTAACACAGAGAAGGAGTAGATCAACATATCTAAACCAGTTTTGCGGGAAGGCAAAGGGAACAACCACGTTCCTCCCAATCATAGAATAGGCAGCCAAAATTTCTTGCCCGATTCACCCCCTAGCCTAACCATGAATCCATGAGGGAGAATTTGGAAGACTCCTTCTCAGCAATGTCCACAATTCTAGCAGTTATCCTCTTGCCTCACACTTACTCAACAATGTTCATAATAGCAAGGAAAATCCATAGTCCCTTTTCTCCGCATACTTGGCAGCGTCCTGCCTCCTCACATATGCTATTTATCAATTTTGCCTAGGTATTTTTCCCTCCCTTGGGAATTTTCGCAGCTTTCTAAATCCCTGATTTTCAGGGGATGACAATGGCCAAATCACTAATTTTCCACTTGTAATAATCAGCCCAAAGGTATTTCCAACATGTTCCCCACTCATGGAGTAATCGTCAGCTAAATTTAACATGGTTGTTCCATTTGTCCTCCTGCAATCAATATAAAATAGTATGTTTCCATACAAGTGTCATAGTCAAATAGTTAGTTGGGCAAATCAGGTCTCTGTCCAACAATCAAAATAATTAATTACAATTACCAAATTCGAAATTCAAAATTGCCATAAATGGAAAAAATTTCCAAATTCGAATTTACTAAAAACGAAATAAATTTCGAGCAAATTTTAAATTTCAAAAATATTTTATCTTTGGGGATGTCACAAAGATGGTCATGTTAAAAGGAATAAAAAAAGCTTATTTTTCAAATTATATTCACAAGTAGAAGGGATTGAATTTGAATAAACCTTCACTCAAGTTGCAATAATGGAATCCATCGTATTATTTCTATCATATTCATGATTTAAGAATTTTAAAGTCTATCAGATGGATGTAAAGTATGCATTTCTGAATGGACACCTATAAGAAGAAGTCTACACAGAACAACCGGAAGGATTTGGACAACCAGGAAAAGAAGAACATGTTTATAGTTTGAATAAGACACTCTATGGCCTTAAACAAGCACCTAGAGCATGGTATTCAAGACTTGATAAGTACTTGTTGAAACTAGGATTCAAAAAAGGAATTTCTAACAACAATATCTATCTTAGAATTGAAAAAGATTGTGTGTTAGTCACAGTGGTTTATGTGGATGACACCATATTTGGATGCAATAATGATGATTAAAGTTATAAATTTTCTGAATAAATGTCAAAAGAGCTTGAAATGTCTATGATTGGAGAGCTAACTTTCTTCCTTGGACTTCAAATCACTCAGTCACCAAAATGAATGTTTATTACTCAGTCCAAATACCTGAAAGAGATACTTACAAAGTTTGGAATGGATGGAAGTGCACATGTTAGCACTCCATTGACAACCAGTTGAAAACTCAGTAAGGAACATAAGTCACCTTCTGTAGATTCAACTCTCTGGAAGTATATGGTTGGGAGACTACTATATTTGACTACGTCCAGAACTGATATCATGCAGGAAGTAGGAATGGTGGCAACATTTCAAACATCTCCCAAGGAATCACATGTGATGCTTTCAAGAGAATATTTAGATATCTTAAGGGCACATCAGACTTTGGCTTATGGTATCCAAGGAGTAAAGGATTTGAACTAATTTCCTTCATAGATGTTTATTGGGCTAGTAGTGTGGACGAAAAAAATATCACTAGTGTAAATTCATTTTTCTTAGGGGAATGTCTAGTCTCGTGGTCAAGTAGAAAACAACCATCAATTTCATTATCTACAACATAGGCCAAACATATTGCAGTTGTTGAATGTTGCACTCAAATCTTATGGATGATACAAACATTGGATGATATCAAAATTGAATGTAATCAGTCGATACCTATCTATTGTGACAATATAAGTGCCATAAACATATCCAATAATCCATTCATGCATGCAAATACCAAACATATACCCATCAAGTATCATTTATTGAGAGAGAAAGTTAGTGAAAAAAAGATTATATTGGAGTATGTTGGTTCAAAGGAGAAGATCACATACATATTCAATAAAACTTTGCCTAAAGAATCATTTGAACATCTAAGGAAAAATGTGGGAGTAATCTCCCTACAATAAAAAGAAATTCATGATGACATGGGGAGAAATGTTGACGGGGGGAGCAATAAAAAAAATGAAAAGTATTGTCAATCAAAACGAAAGAGGGTTGAGTAGCATACAATTGGTGGTGAACCTCATTTTGGTATCAGAGACCTTGATGTTGATGTCAAAGGGGGAGAAAAGAATGGTAAAACCATCAATGCCAAAGGGGGGTATTTATGGAAATATCGTGTTGGCATTGATTTCAACCTGAAGACAAGAAGTACCATAGTGGTGTATGACATGGAACCTCAATAAAAGATACAATAATACTTAGTTACATGAATGCGGTGGCCTACATAAATACATGGGATTTCCTGGTCAAGTGCTTTGAAAGAATGAAAGAATGAGACAATTTTAATTACAAAAATGCTCGATCTGAGTTTTCCCGGTGACTATATATTCTATTGAGATATGATCATGATGAACAACAAATACTGGCAAGTGTCCCTCTTTAATACTTTCTTATCCACTATGATTTAGAGTGTACTCAGAGGGAAATTTGTTGATGCATCACCGAGAACCCTTGCGTCTGTCATATCAACATGGTAGTCAATATTTCGTAGCATGTTTTGGTCATAATTCTTGGCAGGACGAAGTTGGATGACCATTCAAACCCAAACAATATCTAGTAGCCACCAATGGTTAGATCCACTTAGGTAGTCAATTGTTGAATAAATTGTCATTGATGTCAAAGGTTAGTAAGTGATCAAATATATGTGAAAGTTTAGTAAGTGATAAATATAAATGTGACCTTGATATCACTTTAATAAATACATAAGTGGAAACGTTAAGTGGGAATGGACTTTATCCAAAAGTTTAAATGAAAGTGGATTAAATATAAACATGAATTTAATAAATAACAAAAGTTCAAAATTTAGGTGGAAGTGGATTTTACTTAAAAGATGAGTAAATATGAAAGTGGAATAAAGAAAAAGGTAAAAGTGAAATTGGATTAAATAAAAAGGTTAAAGTGAAATTGGATTAAAGAAAAATGTAAAAGTGATTTAGTTGAGTTAAAGAAAAAGGGTAAAAATGAAAGAGCACATGGTATTTCAAACCATGGTGGTATTTACCTATGGTAAGGTAAAATGTGAATTAAATAATGATAGTCAAAATCTACTGATCCAATTGAAAACGTGACTAAATGATGTAAAAAACAAAATGGTTCATTGAAATTCTATTAATTAAAATTGTATGATTATTATTTTATATTGAAAAGACACATACTTATAATGAAGAGATACATTACTATATTGAAGAGCTGCAATTGTTTAGTTGTACATGAACATTGGAAGACTATGTAAATGAAAATTCTTATTGAAAGAAAGCGTGTCTCTAAGATTTAAATCTAAATATCAATAATAGTGTTAGAGACAAAGAACGTAAATGAAGGTATGCAACTGAAGACAAAGAAGATTATGAATATTTGAATATTGAATTACTTATCATAAAAAGGGAGGTTGAGTGGTGCTAGGGTAGGTTGGATCCTTCAAAAGAGGTTGTAACCTCCTTCTAGTTGAAGTTGGTAAACCAAGGTGTTGAAGCATATTTTCAGTTATAAATTGGTGCTTCCTTCTAGTCAGTGCTGGTAAAATCTAGAGGGGTTGCAACCTCCTTCTAGTTGGTGCTAGTAAAACAATGAATTGGTGTTTCCTTTGAGTTGGAGCTCATAAATTAAATGCAATCTTTATTAAAAATAAGAAGAACATTTATTGCATTTGGGTTTTCCACGTTAAAATTTTGTACATTTCTATTGATCATTTGTTTTGATTTGATAAAATTAATAATGAAGTGGTTTTAAATTGTGGAAAAAAGATAGTACCTCTTCACCCCCTCAGTATCAAACAATATTACAACAAGACTACATTTAGTTAATTAGTAATATGCTCTACATATTGTTTATTTTATTTTTTTCAAATGTTTGTTATAATTTATGTATAACAATTATATTTTCTTTCTAATTTAAAAGAAGAGAAAATGCAAAGTTGAAAGTAATGGTGGAAATAATCTTTAATATATATTTTATTAATCTTTAATAAGAGAGAATATAATAAAAGAGAATAATAGTGATATATTTCTAAAATATAAACATAAATAAATTGATATGTGATAGTTTTATACCATTTATTAATGTATTCAGAAATGATGATGTTACGATTCATAATAACCCTTTTATTTTTTTTTTGAGTAAAAAAGGGGTAGGACCTTCTATATTAGATAATCACAGAACTTTAGACAAAAGTACAGAGTCATGGCTCTAAACCACCAAAAAATACTGCCGGTATCCGGAAACCAGTATCTGAGGGGCTAATAGCAGTTTTAGCAATAATACATCTAGATGTGAAGCACCTGTCCTGCCCGGAGGAAACCAGGACAAGTGCTAATCTGAATGTTCTGGACCAGAGCAGCAGCAAGGGCGAAACCCAAACTACTCTTCGCATGCAAGTATTCCCAACGAACAAAGAGCCCTCACCAAAGTGCATAGCAGAAGTGAAGGATTGGCAAACAAATGACATAGTGAATTCTCCCCGTCCCGGCTCGTAAAGTAGCCCATAGCTAGCCTTCATTGCTATCTGTCCTTCCAAATCCTCCATTAAAGTGATCGGACTGAACTCGCAGAGACAGTAAATTATCGCTCGAGGGAGCTTCGCCGTCAAGTGAACTCTGCAATGGCCTGCTCCCACTGTAAATGCTGGTGCGTGGGTAGCTGCCATCCGCAGTTAAGCCAGCACTTAGTTCTTTTCCAGGTGTCAATGACCCTTCGTGTCATGTCACCCCATCCGGGGCCTAATAACCCTTTTATTTATTATGTAAACAAATTGCTAAAAAAAATATTAAAGACACATAGTCTTTATGTCATTTTTTTGCTGGTGGGTTTGAAGATATTGAATTGTGTTCCAACTAGGATTTTCCACACATATTCTCATATATGAGATGATTTATAAAAGAATAATTTTTTTATTATCTTTATGTTTGTAATAATATGCAACCATCAATATTATGTACATTAAATTTTAATGATCCAGATTATTTTCAGCACAAAATGAGAGTGGAGATATAATAAAGAAATGTACAGAGATATATCAGATATCGAGTAATATAACAAATGTTTATCATAGATATAACCATAAACAAAGAGATATAGTAATACACAATTTCTATTAATGGGCGAAATGTACAAAATTGTAGAAATACATAGTGAAAAACTTGCTAGAATGGTGGAAGCTTATCTTTGAGAAGAGATGTGACGACTACTTACATTCGCAAGAAGATGATTACAATGAACCTCTAAAGGAATTTTTGAAATAAAGAAAATCCAAAACCCTAACCTTGGAAGATGAAAAGCCAAGAGTTGTGTGGACCCCGTTTTGGGTAGTTTGGTGTATCAACTTCCCAGGGGCGTAACTTTGTCATATGATCTTCATTTCGGACGAACGATAGCTTGTTGGAAAGGTATAGTTGAGGATATTCATTTTTACAGCTCAATCAAAGCCTTTAAATATCATTGAGGTGATTGATTATGAAAATAGTTCATTTAGGCCCTCAAAATGTCCCTGAAAGTTCATGAACCAAAAAACTTCTAAAAATAGTAAATTGGCAAAAAAGTGTTTTGATCCAGTTGGAATAGGTGGGTGGCCATTGATATCCACCTAGATAAATCCTCCCTCCTTAGGAATAAATGGTATCCATTGTGTTGAGTACCAGGAGGAGAGGGAAAAACATTTATTGAATCTGCATCTTGATGAACTGCTTGCTTTGTTGGAGAAGTTGCATTGCTTAACTTGTTGAAGGTTGTCACCAACCTATGGTTGGAAGGGTTGGACCTTTTTAACTAGTCTATATACATGAAATTATTTTTTACAGAAGGAATACCTATTCTTTTCTTGAATCTTGTCGACATACTTCTGCTGGACAAAAGATGATTGGACTAAGGCTGCAGTGGTTGCAATATTCTTCTCTTCACCTTTTGAATAGACTGTGAAGAAGCTAAATTTTGTAGTATGAGATACTACCTTGTAGAAATTTTTAGGTGAGATAGTAGCTGGAACTAACTATGGTATCCTGTAGAGATGACCCCCCAGAGTAACAATGACACTACGGGGTCGAGACTAATAAATAACATGGCGCTTCCACATATATGGCTATCCCAAAAGAACATCACATAAATCTAGTGGGGAAACATCACACAATACCTCATCCTTGAAGGGTTGGATGCCATATGACAATCGACACTGTTGGTTGACATGGAGGTTTCATCCTTGGCAAAGCCACTGAATGTTGTATGGGTGTGGGTGTGGTGTTGTTGAAAATCACAAAAGTTGGACAACCTCTGTTGAGATAAGGTTATTTTGGCTTCCACTATCAACAATAAAATGCAGCAGGGTCCCATTCACCTACATATATGAATGGAAAAGGCACTCTCCCTCTTTAGGATTTATTGGTTCTTCTGGTTGCATTGTTGTGGTCGAGAAAGTAGCAGTGGGGTCTGCATCGATGATATATATTTTTCCATTCTTTTCTGAATAATATTTTGAATCACGGTTCAGATCCTTGTCTTTGATCTCAACCACCAATAACTTTTTTGAGTGATATTCATCGGTGTTGTGCTAAGGGATTTTGTGGAAGTCGCACCACATTCCAGTATCGTTATTTATCTTTCCTTTACCCTTCTTTTCATGTGGCTTCGGCTAGTTCTTGACAGGTTTTTTTTTAATTCCATCTTTATCATGCTTTGGTAGTTGTGGATTTGCATACCTAAACTCCCATTTGTTCTAGTTCCTAAATTTTTGCTTTATTTTGACAGCGTATCGATAGGAAACTCCCAATGATGAGATGTCCATAAAATCCATTTTAGTTTGGATTTACCTATGTAGAGCCCCACAGTATTTCAGAATCAAATTCCACTCAAACTATTTGATACCTTTCTTGGTGCACAAGGTATGGAAGGTATTGGTGAACTCCGAAACTACTTGGCCCCTCTTTTTGTGAAGTGTGGTCCATCTCATTTACTGGTCTTCCTTATTTCCAACATGGTAATATTATTCCTTGATCGCATCCACAAAACAATCCCAAGTGGGCTCGACCTCATATATCCCAGACTGCTCTGTGGAACTTTTCTCCTAGTAAGTTTCCCACCAATGTTTGACATGGATGAGATCGTTAAGGAGTGCAAAGGTGATATTTTCCCTGTTGAAGAAATTGTGAACATAGAAATAACCTTCTAGCAGATTTATCCATTTTTCTAGGGCATCTGCAGCTATTTGTCCTTCAAATATGGGAATATCCAAATTAACTTGTACCTTAAAAGGAGAGGTTCCTCCAAAGTGGCGACTTGATGAAGACACACCTACTTCTATTGATAGATGTTGAAGGATGTGGGAAAAACTTTCCATCATTTCATCCCTTTGTCTTGTGAGAGCTTGCTCAAAAAACATATTAATAGAATCTTCTGATCCATCATTTTTATCTTCTTCCACCATGGAGGGTTTATTGGGAATGTAAGAGATATTATCCTCAAGACATACAATATCTAGACCCAACTTTCCTTACTCGGACCTCGTCGGGGACATGCACTGAAAAACAATCAAGAGCAGTCTACTTTGATACCACTGATATAGATTATTTTCAGCACGAAATGAGAGAAGAGATATAATAAATAAATGTACATAGATATATCAGATATCCAATAATATAATATAAATTTATCATTGATATAACCATAAACACAGAGATACAGTAATACACAATTGTTATTCATGAGTGAAATGTACAAAATTGTAGAAATACAGAGTGAATGACTTGTTAGAATGGTGGCAGCTTATATCTGAGAATAAATGTGATGACTTCTAACATTTGAAAGAAGATGATTACAATGAGTCTCTAAAGGCATTTTTAACATAAATAAAATCCAAATAGTTTTGTGGACCCTGTTTTGGGTAGTTTGGTGTATCAACTTCCTAGGGGCGTAACTTTTGCATACAATATCTGTTTGGGGTGCACAATATCTTGTTGGAAAGGTATTGTCAAGGAGATTCATTTTTTGGGCTCAATAAAATATTTGGGATATCATTGAGGTTCTTTATCCCTAAAAAACATCATTTAGTACCTGAAAATGGCCCTAGATGTTTGGGAACCAAAAAACTACTAAAAATAGTAAATTTCCATAAGACAATTTTGAGCCAGTTGGAATAGGTGGGTGGCCAATGATATCCACCTGGATCATGTAAATTGATTTTTAGATTGTTAGTTGATATTTTTTTAGATTCTTAGTTGATATTATCATATCATAGTCAAATACTTTGTTTCACACAATTAATGTGTGTTTTCCCTTAAGAATAATATAGGATTGAGTATCAAATAATATTAAGATAATATATTATGGAGAGAAAACATTATTGAGGTAATGGTTCAAATGAAAAATTAGTATTATAGAAGGTGACCATAACATTATCCATTATATATAAAATATTTTTATAAGATTCTTCATTATATCCCCATAATTGTTTATTTGTAATGATAATTATTTTGAGTGTGTGGGTTTTCACAGTTTTTCCTAATGCTTCTTAAGATTTCTGGATATAAATTCTGTGAGAAGTTTTGAAACGTCCGATGTGTGAGAAATTTTGAAACGTCTAACGTTTCGAGTGGAAACTCCACCCATAATCAAGAAAAAATGAATATCATGATATACATTTGTTCTTGATGATGGGTGGAGTGTCCACTTGAAACATTGGGCATTTCAAAACTTATCACACAATTTATATTATGAAATATTAAGAAGAATTTGCAATGATTACTCAAGTAATTGAACATATAATCATTTGTTGGTGTTTTCTAGATAATGGAAGATCTTTCCCTTGTAGATGAACTTTCTTAGATGCGGAGAATATTCCAGAAGAAATAGATCCATTGGACATATGTTGAAATACCCCAGAAGAGAATTCGACCCATAAGAATAAAGAATAATAAAAAGACACCTTCCCAGAAGAGAAGTCGGCCCAACTAGAAGGAAATGAAGACTATAAATAAGGAGGTGAATTAACTCATTTTTTCACTCACTCACACACTCTCAACTACACATAAGTAAGGAATAAGTTTGGATAAGGTGATGCAGTAGTTGTAGTGACTCAACTTCTTCTTGTTCAGTCTTTTTGGTATCTCTCTCTTGTGTGCTACTCTTGGTAGTGGTGCATTATCTTGGAATTGTGTTGCTACTGTAGTTGTGGTGGTATTTTTTGTTGAGCTATCCTTTGAGGTAGGGTTTATTTGTTTGTCCTTTATTTGTGAATGAAATATATCTTATAAAGGTTGTTGGGTTTTTTCCCCCATTTGGGGATTTTCCTAAGATAAATATCTTGTGTACTTTTCGTCTCTTGTTTATGCTTCTACTACTCAATACATGATATATATATGTGTGTGTGTGTGTGTGTGTGTTAATGGTAATGAATTAAAAGAAAAACAGTAACTCTAATTCTCTATAAATAAGGAAAATCTAACATGGTATGAGAGATGGTTACCTTCAGAACAATTTGACCATTGGAAGGAACATCACTATAGAAACACCTTGCAGCTGCAATACTTTTTCAAGCTCGTTGAGCACTATCCCAAGGGTTTTGGGGATAATTCCTTCACAAATAATTGTTCCCTAACCTAGCGCACCCCATGAAACTGTTAGCGTGTAATTTGGTGAAGCTTGAAAAATCGAGGTTTTTTAGTGCTAGGGTTTCTACTGGAGAAAATGTCAACCAATATGAGAGTTGATGATATATTGGATGAAGAAGATAACTTTAGATCCTAAAATAATTATAGAAGAGAATGAGCTATTGGATCATGTCAAGCAGATACTTCCAAAACCAGAAGAATAAGATGCCAAAGGGAAGTTCAGGAAGAATAAGGTCAAGAGGATCTTGACATACTCGATTAAGGATCTTAGATATAGTGCACTTAGAGGAATCCCAAGAGTTTGAGGAGGTATTAAGGATGCCTCCTATAATATATAGCAACTCAAATAGGTCAATAGAAACAATATTCCATGTTTTCATATCAAGTTTGATATTTTATATTGCTACAACTTAAGTAAGTGTTGAAATTAGAATACTAGTATTTAGAGTTATATTATTGATATTGTTATCAAATGTTTAGTAAAACTTGAATATTATTGGTATGATTTTCATATCAGTAAATTCCCATTGTTCAATATTAATGATGCACTTGTTTGCAACATAAAATTGATCTCTTCTAGGAGAAGTTGTTGTCTTTTGTTTCTTGTTACGGGCAGGTTACCATGGAAGAATGATTGGTCACAACACTAGAAAAGTGTTGAAAAGTTTCATTCTTATTATTGTATTTTGTTTTGAATCTTTCCCCAAGAAGGTCACAGGTGATAGATCTGAGAAGGAGCTACTATGACAATTGTTTCTGTTCTTGTTTTATTATAAGAATGTTATTCTTCTCTATTGTTTTCCTTGTTTTTTGTCTTGTTTGAGGAAGGTCACAGGTAATATCTCTAAGAGGGAGATATAATGACAAATGCAGGAGTAAACAATTTAGATGGTCCCTGGATGATACATGGAGCAAAATATCCAAGAATAGAGTTGTGTGCATCCATGTAATGAAGGAAGGATGACGAAGTCAGAACCTTCTAGGCAAGATAATACCTTTGCAGTTATAGAGTATCTCATATGGAGATCGATTCGTTTGATCACTATTTAGTGCACCAGGAAGAGTCAATAAAGCCAAAAGGGCCTGCCCAAAATCATAACAGTAACTAGGAAGAGACCAACATGGTCCCATGATACTTTGAAGGGTGAAAAAATATATGGCATTGATGAGACATATCATGAGGAGGAGTATATGGATCCACCAGTGGTGAGGCATGTGTCCCCACCAAGTATCAACTCGGAAGGAGATAGATTTCAGAGGGGTTCAACCCTCAAGATCCAGTGAGGAGGAGAAACCTCCCTAGGACATTTCAAATGAGATAAAACTTCAAGAGGAGGTAAACACATGTAGAGGGAGAAGATGGATTCAAAGATTATATAGACACAGATTGATCCTAATATAAGAGAGAGTTAGTGGCTTAGATACTTTCATTCATAAATCATTCCTCCTCAGATTCAGATGGGAAAGAGAGACATCTTCTAATATTGAGAAACATGAGGCTAGATCAAAGTTTCATAAGCTTCAAGGAGATATCAGACCTGCTGGGAAGATTCCCTTGTTTTAGTGATAGAGGAGGAACCGAATCACAAGGACTGGGATATGTATTTTTTCCTTGGTTTCGAGACCATAAGGGAAGTGAGTGGTGACTTCCAAGTTGATATAAAAGATCAAGCATGCTGCAAAATATGGTAGCATAGATATGTATAAATCTTTATTTGTGGCCCGAGGACTCTCCCAACAAGAGGGAGAATATTATGATGATACACTTGCTCCAATAGCCAGAAGAAGTGTACATAAAGCAAACACAATATACATGAAAAGGAGTCTCATGTCTACATATTGATGAAGGCTTTGTACGAACCCAATTAGGAACCGAAGGAATGGTATGCCAGGATAGATGGCTACCTGATGAGTTTGGAATTTACCAAGAGTGATGCAGATCGAAACCTTTACTATAAGGTTGAGAATGGATGTACGTTGATCTTGGCTCTATACGTGGATGACCTTCTTCTGACAGGAGATGATAATTTCATAATTAGGTGTAAGAGGGAGCTTGATTCATAGTTAGAGATGAAGGATATAGGTCTGATGCATTACTTCTTGGGATTGGAGGTGTGGAAAATATCATATGAGATTTTCCTTAGCCAAGGAAAATATACTGTTGAGATCCTAAAGAGATTCGATATGATGGAATTCTAGTCCATGGCCACACCCATTATGATAAGTGTAAAGTTACTAAGTGATTCATCTTCATATTTGGTGGATCCCACGATGTATAAACAATTGATTGGATCCTTGATGTACCTGGATAACACCAGGAAATACATATGTCTTGCAGTGAATGCCTTGAGTGTGTACATGGTTAAACCTAGACACATACATTGGTTGAAAACAAAAGATATGTTGAGGTACCTACATGGTACGATTAGATATGGATTAAGATATGCCTCATATTGATATGTGAAGATGGATGGATATATATACTCTAATTGGTCAGGGAGTGTAGTGTATCAAAAGAGTAAGTCTAGATATTTCTTCAGTTTGGGATTAGTGTGATCTCATGGTTGAGAAGGAGGTAGACATTAGTGGCACTCAGTACAACATAGATAGATTATATAGAATCTAGTATTGCAAACCATGACACAGTGTGGCTTCAGAAGATTCTTGGAGGACTTCATCGGAGACATGAAGTAGAAGAGGGCACTGAATCTCTAGTACACATCCAAAAATGAATAGATTGTGGAAATTCTCACCAAGCTTTTGTCCAAGGCGATGGATAGATGAGTAGCATTATGAAGACATTCTCCTGGATTGGTCATGCTGATTTGACCAAGGGAGAATGATAAATTCACTCATAGAATTATCCAAGATAATTTGGATAGTGGTGAATGTACCAGACACAATATTTCTCCTATTACTCATGTTGATTTGACTACGAGTGAAAAATACTTGAGGTTCTCCATAGACAAGCTTGGCATGATGTAGAATGTCCACCCTCATTGAGAGGGAGGTTTGTTGTTTTTTTCTCGTATCGGTTAACCCCTCGGGCCAAGGATTCCCTAGATCAGTCATGTGAGGTGCTTGAGTGGGTAATGCACTATCGAACCTAATGAGAGAAGAAGCATCACATACATATTTGTGAGGAATATGGGAGTATATTAGTTCTACTTGATTGTAGAGATTGTGATAGATGATTCTAGCTACTGATGGAATTGTGGTAGTTGTGTGCAGTAAGCTAATTGTAGAGTAGTCAGTGGACTACTAGATGAATACATCGTGAAATATACCTCCCTATATAAGAGGGAGTGTTGATGTTTGATAGTTTCGGGAGGATATTTCCCTCTTAGATGACCTTTCTTAGATGCAAAGAATATTATGGAAGCAATAGATCCATTGGATAGATGTTGAAATATCCCAGAAGAGAAGTAAGCCTAGAAGAATAAAGAATAAGGAATAATTAAAAGACACATTCCCATAAGACAAGTCATCCTAGCTAGAAGGACAGGAAGACTATAAATAAGGAGGCACCTTATCTCATTTGTTCACTCGCTCACATTCTCTTAGCTACACAAAAGTAAGGTGCAAGTTTGGAGAAGGTGACACAACAACTACAGTGACTCAATTTCTTCTTTTTCAGTATTTTTTGTATCTCTGTCTTGTGCGCCACTCTTGGTAGTTGTCCATTATCTTGGAATTCTGTTGATACTGCAATTGTGGTGGCATTTCTGGTTGAGCTATCCTTTGAGCTAGGATTTATCTGTTTGGACTCGCATTGTGAATGAAATCTATCTAAGAAAGGTTGTTGGGTTTTTTCCCCCATTTGCATTTTTTTCCAGGATAATCTCTTGTTCTATTTTTGTCTCTTTTTTTTATGCTACAACTCAGTACATAATATATATATATATATATATATATATATTAATGGTAACGAAGTAAAATAACACTACTAACTCTAATTCTCTATAAATAAGGAAAATATCACACCATTTATGTATTATCATACACATATAAGAAGTCACAATATTGTTATGAGGATGTAAGTTGATGTCTCTATATTAGGGATATTTAGGAAATTTGGCCCATTTCTATAAATGGAACTTCTAATGTTAGGGTTCCATTGGTAGTTGATGATGAACATAATCCATTTACTTAATGTGTTATATTTGGTTTTAAACAATGAACTTCCTCCTCAGATGTCGATAAAGGAACACACAATCTTGATATTTATTTTATTTCCTTTTGTTTACAACAAACCACTTCAATTTTATTTCTTCTTACATCTTTTGTATGTATAAGGTAATAAGTATGCACAATTTGAAAAAAAGAGGGTGAATACATAGATAGATATAAGAATGCATATCTTGAGAATCTTACTAATGAAATTCAAAAGTTCTGGGTTGACACTGCTATGTATGAAATATACAAACCAATAGGGAAAGGAAAATTTTATTTACATGGAATACTTATGAGTATGATTCATTATTCCCCAAGGAAAATACATTTTTTTGGTACATGTAAAGTGCCCTTTAACATTGTATCATCTATTATTTTTGTAAAATGTTATGAGTAATAACCAATGGAATTTTGTTTTTTTTATCTTAGAAACATTCATACAAAGGGTAAGTTTACATGTTCGTATATGAACTCGAACCTACATATCAACATACAAGCAATTTAGGAATTGAGTTTCATGTTGAGTATATTTGTTTCCAGCCTAATAATTGTAAGTTTTAAATGTGTGAAGTAAAACTCTACATACAAATTCTTTAGAAAAATAGAAATTAATCAATGGCTCATAAAAATAGTACATAGAGATTTACATTGGAAACCCTTAATATATGAAAACCAACCTTACTTGGTGTCTCACCTCTCAACTCTTAATTGTATTAATTTCACCATTCAAAATATACTATACACAATATTTTAGTCATTTCACAGCTTCCAAAACCCTAATTCGTTTACCTTGATTATATTTAAACCCCAATACCTTAATTTAGGATTAAATTAGAAAACCGCTAAAAATAGAAAAAAACACCACAAAACAAATTGGGTTGTTGTCCCAAACTCCAAAGGATTTAGGAATTTCCTAGAGCCGAATGATTCCCCTAAGAAGGGGAACCAAGCCCGGCCCCCTGCAATCCCTCAAGAACCATTAGGGGGAGGGATCGTCAAAATCCAACTCACCCCCGTCTCCACATGCAAAGAGTATAACACAGGCCAAACAATAATAATAACTACCAAACAATTGAAAATAAAAATTAATGGAAAATAAAAGAAAATAAGAAAAACCATGAATAGTGATGGGTGAGTGAGAGCCAATTATGGTCTCTCGTGATGCATTAGTGGGAATGCAAACCTAGAAAAACAACATTTTGTTAATTTGGAGGGATTACTCAACGTACTTTTACAATGAATTTGAATATGGTGTATGAAGATGAAATCTACGAAATTGAATTAGCTTTCCGAATATACAACTTTTTTTATAGACATTGTCAATAACTAGGTCAAATTTGATTTTTTCTAATAATGATATATTATTTTTCCAAAAAAATATAAGATATATGTTTTTGTTTGTGCAGGTGTTAAGTATATTAATGATGCAATTTTTTTCCAAAAAGTTGTATCCTTGTATAGAACCCATTTTTCTTATGCCGTGTATTTTTTTGGAAATTTTTAATATTTCTTAAATTATTAAAGTCAACATATGCCCAAAATTACAACGTGTTTTGTTCATGCTAGCTAAGAGGGTATTAACATAATTAAAAAAAAAAAAATTAGATTGTAGGTATCAGCCTCCTCTATTGTTGGATAGAACTAATTTGGGAAATGGTTAAGCCAAGAAAAAGTTATAGCAAAAATAAGAGAGGTATGTATTCTAGTATTGTTTATATATGTGAAAACAAAAATAGATTAANNATGGTGTTGAGTAAAATATACGAATTGATCTTACTCAAGCATTTTAAGACTTTACTTGGCTAAAGCAAAGTAGATGGGAATATCACCCTATGTTTATAGCCAACAAAAATATATATCCTAACTCTCAAGTATTAATTACAAGTGCTTAGGCTAGTCTTTTATCAACAAACAACTTGCTGGAAATTCATTTTTTATGTATTTTTTTGAACATATCAGTTGCTGAAATAAATGTAAGAACAGAAGTAAAGACATCAAGATGATATTCAAGATATATGAGACATAAAGAAATCCTTTATTTCATTCCAATTCACCAAAGATTCATTGTCTTTACAAAAATTCACACAGAAATATTGGACCAAAGTCAAACTTAGAAATCCCCCATGGAACATACAAAAGGACGTTTGACAGAAAACCAAAACTGAACTCTAAAGGTTGGATCAACTTGCTACAGATTGTTTCCCACTCGACTCTCTGGAGAACAAGTGGCTTAATGGTTTGATTCATCCCTGAATATTGATGTGTACAATAATACCCTTAGCATTATTTGTCCTCTATCCTCCTCTTGTTTCCCCCTTTCATCTT
>SNQJ01S0136444.1:18918-31437 GCA_010110895.2 Picea sitchensis
TGTTCATGAGACTAATCAAGCAATCCATAACATATTTTGCAGTGAGAAAAATATGCATCAACCAACAATCAGATGACTGAGTAAAATTCCTGTGTATTTGCCTAATTTCACTGTCCATTAACATCCCACGGCCATTACAAAAATAGAAGTAATCACACAATATATAAGAGGTCATGTTTCCTTTATTCGCAAATTCTTCACTTTATAACAACCAACAACAACACTCATTCCCAATCTGTAATTATTAACATCCATCACTGTCATACATTTCCCAAATCCACATCTATATTTCAAAGTAGTGTTTCCAAAGATAACAATGAAATCACTATCTTTGTAATAGATCCAATCAATATCTGTAATGATATTTGTTCCCATACATATACGCAATAAAATAATGAAGACCAAAACAACCCAAACCTCACATGCCACGTCTGAAATGAAAATTTACTATACAACCAACAACCAACACTTTGACACAGGCTATGTAGGGGGGAAATTTCCAAGGTAATGTAACCATGCCAGTGTAAAACAAAACATCTCAATGCGCCTTAAAAGCTGAGCCAAATACCCAACGCGACTATCATCAACATTGGTTGATTTCAATAAATAACAAGCAGTCGATTTCAATAAACAACATGCTTTAAAAAAAAGAACTTTGAGGGTATCACTGAGTATAAGAACCAACTATCCATACTAAAAACAGAGCGCAACCAACCAAACACCACGATACAACAGTTTGACTTATCACAACAAACACTAGTCATGTCAATAAGTCAACATATCGTGCAGAGACTGTGTATATTACTAAGTGGTTAGTTCATTTAAGTCTCATCGCTATTTAACCAAGCTTTGCATACTCAGACTATTCAACCAATGAAGGATGTTGTGGATATCCCTTCGATAGCTACCCAGTTCAATTATCATTCGGCCCCAGAGAGAACATAGTTATCATGTCCCATGTTTCATCTGCAAAACACCACACATAGAACGCGACCTATGTGAGCAACTCTAAGCATTCGTGACCCATGTCAACCATCAACCAAATCACCACAAGTGCCAACTAGTGACTATACATCAACCAACAATTTTCCATTGTGGAAAAAAACAATCAATCGAACAAGTTGTGGTATCTCTACATAACCACACATCTAATCGACATGGAATAGACCTTTCTATTCAAAACCAATTGAGTTTCCTTGATATCATGCGGGTGACTTGCGATCTTTAGAAATGAAAACTGGCAATGTAAGGTTCATACTTTATCACATAGGCAATGACGAAAACCAAAACCACACAACCGCTATACAACCAACGGGTGAGCCCGCGTTCGAAGTCATAGACCACAACAATCGGGAGAAACTTAATAGGCTTGAAAGACTCCCTGTGCAACTCCAATCTAGAGGGTTAAGGGTTTTCACAGTAGCCATCATAGGAGAAAAGGCACTGGCTATAGTGAAAATTTGATGTTGTAGGCGTACGCATAAGGAGGACTATGACGCTTGTGAACGGGAGGAAATTCCTTGACAGGGCCGAACAGGAAAACATGGCTCTAATTAAACCCAAGAATCGTGAAGACAACCATCCAACCATGATTTAAAAAACCTTTAACCAAACACAATGGTAACCAAAAACCACCACCCAGGAGGACCACCAAATTTGATTAACTCAAAACGATTATAAGAAGAACCATCCATTTTTCATTCTAAACCCAAAATTCCACACAATTGCAATACTTAGGACAAGCACAAACCCACACAATTGAGCCAAAAAATATTTTGTAACTAGAGTGAATTCAAGAATGGCCAAAAGAGACATACCTATTAATCGAAACCTTAAGACGAGAGGAGGCCAAGCGCTTTCACCCTGCCAAAAATCCGTAGCGCAATCACAACAGCCAGATCAAGCAATAGTCTGACTAAGGTGGCGGCCAACGGGAAGGGTAAAGGTGACGTGCAATAAATGCACGTCGCCTCCACCCATATCACATTTATTCAATAGTACATGCCGATGAGCCCTCATTAACACCATTAATCAACCAATGCATCGAGAATATCAACACATTTAAACCATAACATAACCCAAGTTCCATAATTCAACCATTTGCATCGTTACCTTGCCAAATGCGCCACCCATGTCATAACTCAAATAAATCGCTTGACCACTATACAATAGCATAATTACCATAAAAATTGTGAAAACATTACTTCCGTGAGCCACCAAGGTTTATAACATATGGATATTAGCTACTAATTGCATGAACCAATGCATAACCATTGTATTATCTTCTTGCCAAAATGCGCCACTAAAATCTCCACCATATGCATATAAAAATGTAACTTAACAATATTTCATAGCCATTTTCTTGTTAGTTAGGACTTAACCACTATCAACAAGCATTTTCATGCATATAGTATGATAGAGCTAGGTTTCTTTTGCATCAGATATAGTATTTTTCTTTTCCTCAAAATGCCTTTCTGCAATTTTCACTAACATTTTCTTGTGTAGGTGTGAGAAGAACAAATACCGTAATTGAATAGCAGGTTGTAGTATCATGAAATAACAACATACCAAAAATTAAATAATGACAACCATATTCTCATCAACTATGTAAACCCTTGTAGTTCATCATCATAAAAAGGAATAGACCTGAACTTCAAAAATTCAAGAGGGTCCCACCTACTAGAATTATTTAGTCTTATATAATAATAGTCTTTAGCAACACTTTGCGGGTGAAATTACGTTGACGTTTTCAATCATAAAAAAACTGAAAACTCCATAGGGAAATTTGTTTTCAATAGATTGGAACTCAGAACTCATGGTTTCACAAACTAAGAACAATAATCTCAAGAATAGGTGACTCAAATGATTATCCAATAGGGGGAAGTGAGCATATTTAGTGGAAATATGACCGGGAATTTAAGAATAACTTGTGAAAAGTGTTAAGTAGGAGGGTATTTATCACTGTATGCATAATCATTTGATTTTAATATGCTCTTAATCCTGAAAGAGAAATACTTATAGATTTTCTCTTAAGATCTCGATGGATGAAGAAATGGCAAGAAGAAGCGGGAAACAACCAATTCCTCATAAGATAGCAATGGAAATATGTAACAAATTCAAGGGCCCTTCAACGGAGAGAACATAGAAGTTGTGCAAGATTGGTTGTTATTGACTAAAAGTGCTTTGCAGGAGTGTCACTATGGCAGAATTGATCCAACAATATAAACTGACCAAAGACCAAAAGATGATAAAAACAAAATCAGAACAGAAATAATAATGCAGAAATCAAAACAACATGAGTAAAAGAATGAAATAAAACGTAGCAAAAAAAATTCGACTTAGAAAGAAGAAATCAAAGCGTCGTAAGGCAGAAAAAGGAAGCACAAAAAATTGAAAAAAAAGCTAAGCTACTAGTATACAGAAAGATCCAATCAGCAAAAAGAACTTTTCACACTGGTCCTTCGCAATAGTTCAAGCGAGGATTGTTAGTGCTGTGAGAAAACCATTGTCCCCATAATTCCTTTTAAATTCTCGAGTTAGTGTACAAGACAAAAGTGATCTGGAAATGACCCAACACTCGACACTCTGAAGTAACTATCGGCCTTTTGATGCATACGATTAAATCATCAAGATAAACATGGAGATTGATCAATTCCTCGAAAGTTTTGTGTATAGGACCTCTTAAGGCGATACTGGTATCAAATATGACAGAAAGAAGGAAGTGTGGTTTTGTGAATACTGGTAATTTGTAATAAAAGTGGTTTTGTGAATCCTTTCCCCTTTTACCTTGGTTTTATTGTAACCAAACAAACTGTCAAGTAAGGGCTCCATTTGTAACTCCACAACCTGTTGCAGAAATCTTTTCATGTTGAGAGGGAGGAAAAGATTTCTCATAATTGTTTGTCTAAAAGTTCGAAGACTAATGCAGGTTATAATTTTATTAATGGTCTTCGAAGAAGGTTCCCATTTGGAAACCCATTTAGGGTGGACTAAAAAAAACATTTTATTCCTTGAGAAATTCCTCAACTCCCTACGAAAGGTTGCTTTCAGTGTAGAGTTAACAAGTCTTTGTTTCTGCCTAGCTAGTTTCATGATATGTTGAACAAGACCTAGATCAAAACCATGAAGAACCCCATTAAACCAAGCAAAAACCTTTTGAAATCCAACAATTAACTTAATAGACCTCATCTCTTCCTTATCAGAACCCTGGATATATATTTTAACATTTGTTGAAGATCCAGGTGTCGTAACTTTCGTGGAGATGGCTTCAACCACCTTCGGCTGTGACGCCTCTTCTTCCTATTTTTATTTTTTCCTTACAACACTCAAGGAAAATGAACCCTCGAGAGGATTCAAGCCTTAAGGAATTTTATTATTTTCTACAGATATAGTATCCTCAGGCTTGAGAGGTTCATTTTGAATGACAACACAATTGTTTTCATTGTTAGGGATGGCCTTCCAGAATTACGCATTCTCAGAAATGTATGGACAATGCAAAGATTGGAAAGAACAATCATGCCAGTGAGGCAAGAGTTGTTGAGTAGGAGAGGTTTCAAAAGCAGCTAATCGATCAATTATTGATTTTAACTCCTTCCTGACACGAGTGATGTTAAAAGATAGGAGATTTAAGACAAGTGCCCAAACATTTTTGGGAATATTTTTCCATCATCTTGTTGCGAGAAAAACATGTCTTATGTATCAAGTTCACAACAAGCTCATAGTTTTTGAAAATCGAAAGGTGACCACAACAAATATTAAGGGCGTTCTCAATTCCTAACAACAAAACTTTGAATTCAGCGGCATTGTTTGAGAAAGCAAACTCCAACCTGTATAAAAGATTATGGATTTTTCCTACATGAGAAACTAAGATAATACCATCCCCGTTACCCTCATTGGAGTGTGAACCATCAAAGTGCATACGCCATAATTCATCCTCTAAATCAATTCTCTTCATAGGAATATTATCCTCTTCAACGAATATGGAATACACTCCTAGGTCTTCTTGGATATAGTTTACACTAGATTGTGGAACACTCTCTATGTAGGTTGAAATTATTCCTTCTCTAAGGACTATGATATTCTTGCCATTTCGAGGAATAGATAAATGTGTCCCATCGAGTGAGAGGTATCCACCTGTTAGGGCTTGCCAATATATCCCCAAGATAATTGAATAATTTCTTATGGGAATATCAATCACTTGAATGTTGAGGGTTGTCCTTATCTCAGGATGAGCACATAAAACCAAGGTTACATCCTTAATCTCACCTATGGTTGTTTTTTGTAGACTATTATAGGGAAGCATGCTTCGGGGGTTTTCGTTTGTACAATATAATCCTAGCTCTTTCATAATAATATTCGACATAACACTTGGGCCTGAACCACCATCAATGAGGAAAAAATGGGCAATTTTATCCATGATCTTTACAGAAATATAAAAAGTGGGATTTTTAACAGGGTATCTAAAGTTATGTACACCTACTTTATTTATGGAAGAATCCTCTTCGCTTACCTCTTTAGAAAGATTGGCGACAATGGAAGCCTTCCCTTCCATGAATTGTTTCAGAAGCATCTGGTGTTCAGGGACAACAACCATGTCTAGTAGGGTTTCATTTGCTTTGATGTTAGCCAATTAATCCAAGATGTTGTATTTGGAAAAGGGGGGGAAGGAGTGATTCTTTGACTCTCGGGGATATTAGGAACCTGGGGTGCAACAATGGTTGAGGATGAGCTTGGGCTAGAAGAACTGCGAGGAGGGTCAAACTTGCCTTTTGGGGCATAGGCTTTGTTTCTGGTATTGATAACCATGACATCTTTTGGCTCGGAAAAATATAGGAAAATGATAGTTTCTTATAGTCTTTTACCAAATATCCTGTCTCTGGCACTCTTCCTTACCTCGCACGTGGTTTCTTCATGGTGTTCCTCGCAAAATTTACACCAACTCCTAGGTAGGATGGCCTTGGGATGAAAATTATTTTCAACCAGATTTCTAAAAGGAGGTGTAGAAGAGGATGAAGCTCGAGGGGTGGGAGAGGAGATAGTACCCTTTCGCTCAAATGTTATCATACAATTGTTCATATCTTGTACTAACTGTCAGAGAGCAGACATGTTTGTCTGTCTCACTGATTCTCCCAGGGGTAGACCATTTCGTTCAAGTTGTTCTTCGTACTCTGAACAATTATGTAGACCAGAACCGAGATTATCAATGGCCTTTTCTTCGATCCTATGGCGGTAATGAGAGGTCAATTCATTGTGGTAATGCATGAAGGAGGCTTAGTTATGAGGGAGGATAAGTTCGGGAATTCAATTATACAACTTGGTGAAACACAAGTTGAAAGACCTGATGGTCTCACCATATTTGTAAGTGACGTTATTGTACTCCCTTAACTTCTCAACAGGGCTTTTGGATTGCCCGTAAGTGGATCTGAACCAGTAGATTAATTCCTCCCAGATAGACAAAATCTTAGGAGGAAGGTCAAAAAAGTCGGTTGCAGCCTTCCCTTCAAAATAATTGACGAATAGGCGCATGCAAATATCGTTGTCATTGGCCCCTATGTTATGAAAAGCATTAGAAAATTCCACTAGGTGTTCATTAGTACTGACAGTGTTATTTCCCGAAAAATTGAGCAAATGCTCCTTAAACTTCGGAAGTGGGCAAGTAGCAAGTGCTAGGTTAAGAGGAGAGGACACATTCCATTGTGTGGTTGTCGCAAATTCTTCGAGATGAAAAATTCCATAATTTTTAATGACTTTGGTGGGGTTTGTAGTAGATTGGACAGGGAAATGGTGGTTGTACAAGCTACCAATCATTGATGATGATGAAGGTTGGGAAGATGGAGAACCTCCAGTGCCACCAGAGCCACCACTAGATTCCATCTTGTGGATGATAGATGCATAACATAAAGATGAGATAAATGAATCAGATAAAGTTCTCCTTAGAGAACTTTGTTGGGTAGATAACACAACGTTTCTTCTTCCTATTTCAGCAATAGGATTGATTTTAGGTGACAAGCCTCTTCTTCTTCTAGAAGCACGAGAATATAAGGACATCAGAGAAAGGCCAAAACTGAAGGAACAAAAAATTACTGTTGATTTCTAGGCTGCCTATGCTTAGCTTCCAATTGTTCTTGAATACTAATACATCTTTCAGTTTCCACCCAAGAATAGTTAAGCTCAACATGGGTCCTAGCAGTGTCTAAAATAGTATGAAAAAGGTTCAAATCAATATTGGTCTGGTCTTGGAGACTGGGCTCAAGATTGGACTGTCTTGCAAGAGGAACATTCATGAGTAGCAAAACAGTCAAGGAATCAAAATCATAAAAAGAAAGATGTATCGATGAAAATCGAGTATAAAATTTAACCAGAGAGATATTGAAGATCTCCCTAGTATGGTCGCCAAATAAATGTTGAGGAAAATATATGAATTGATCTTACTCAATAATTTTCAGACTTTAATTGGCTAAAGCAAAGTAGATGGGAATATCACCCTATGTTTATAGCCAACAAAAATATATATCCTAACTCACAAGTATTAATTACAAGTTCTTATGCTAGTCTTTTATCAACAAAAAGATTGCTGGAAATTAACTTTTTATGTATTTTTTTGAACATATCATTTGCTGAAATAAATGTAAGAACAGAAGTAAAGACACCAAGATGATATTCAATATATATGAGACATAAAGCAATCCTTTATTTCATTCCAATTCACCAAAGAGTCATTGTCTTTACAAAACGCCACACATAAATCTTGGACCAAAGTCAAACTTAGAAATCCTCGACGGAACATACAGAAGGACCTCTGACAGAAAACCAAAACTAAACTCTAAAAGCTAGATCATCTTGCTACAGATTTCTTCCCACTCAACTCTTTGAAGAACAAGTGTCTGAATGGTTTGATTCAGCCCTGAATATTGTTGTCTACAATAAGACCCTTAGCATGGTTTGTTCTCTACCCTCCTCTTGTTCCTTCCTTTAATCTTGCCTTTAACAAGTTAGAATTGGTTGGAGTAGTTAAAGGAACTCATTAGTTAAGCTAATTAAAAGACTCAACTAAATTTAGTTGGGGGGGGGTAGTGATAATTATAATAAGGGTCATCAATAAATAATAACTAGTAGGTGGGACCCCTTGTGACTCCCTTTAGTTCATAACAACCATAAAAATCATAACATAATCCATTAGTTAAGAAAACACAGCTCCTTGTGCGTCCCATCAACATATTTACTTTTGGAAATTTTAGCTCATGAAAATTGAAATTATTTCAAAAATAATACTCATATATCCAAAATAAAACATGTTGTCCAAAATCTCTGAAGTCCACTGTCATAAAACAATAAACAACATAAAATTCAAAAGCCATATTTTCCAATCTATGATGCAACCCTTCCTTGGTTGTTGTTGTCATCTCTCGACTTTCCTGAATTTACCTTGGGCTGGACAGAGCCTTTAGGCTTTATCTCACTGATCACATGGGAACAATCATCCCTCAAATGAATTCGTGAAGACATGATTTGTCAGATTCACTGGAGAGTGAGGAGGGGGCAACAATAGCTTTTCCTTTATCAAATGCATGGTGGGATTCAGTCTTCAATCTCTTGTTGGCATGGGAGGACTGCACTAGTGAGTGGTTAGGGGCATCTTGGATGATGGGGTTCAAAGGTGGAGGAGCAGGCAATGTCAAGTTGGGCCATCCATGTTGTTGGGAGACTGATGGGTGAACAATCTCTTGCCACACATCATTTTCAGGGACTTCAGGTTGTAAAGATAAATGAGGAGGCACAGGGATGTTGGGGGCTTGCGAGGGCTTGTGGGGCTTGGAAAGGAGGCCTTTCAGGCCTAGGTAGGACTATTCCCTGCCCAATCCAATCAAAGAACCTTACATGAAACATTTGGCCAAGCTCTTATGAATCAACGTCAAAATGTATAGAAAACCTGGGCCTTCTTGGGCCATGGTTCCAGTTACCTCTACCTCTGTTTCCTCGATCATGGCTTCCCCAACTGAAAATTTTCATCCTGCATATGTTAACTATTAGAAAATAGTATTTTTAAATAACCATGCATGAGAACTCCTTAAAAAAAATACGAAATAGATTTGGCTCAGAATGTATCAGGCTCATGCAATCCAATCCATACAAATTGTTCTAATGTTAACCAATAAGAAGGGGGGGTGAAACAGTGTTATGGGAAACATGAGGGGTTTGTATTGGGTGAAAACATGATATAATGAAAGGGAAGAAGAAATGGTCACAACTCAATGATAACAACAATCAACTGTAAATCAACCAAATAAAACCTCACTGCAATCCACTCAAGACACTACCACTTCATCCACTTAACACATAAATTCTCTTAGCTGTAATCGACATCATAACAGGGGGTGAACAAAATAAATATGGGATATGTGAGGGGGTTGTAATTAGCCGAAAATGAGATAACGAGGGGGGGAAAAACGTTTGTTGTTCATGAGATTAATCAAGAAATCCATAACATATTTTGTAGTAAGAAAAATATGCATCAACCAACAATCAGATGACTGAGTAAAATTCATGTGTATTTTCCTAATTTCACTGTCCATTAACATCCCACATCCATTACAAAACATAAGTAGTTCACACAATCTATAAGAGTTTATGTTTCCTTTATTCACACATTCTGCACTTTATAACAGTCAACAACAACACTCATTCCCAATCTATAATTATTAACATCCATCACTGTCATACATTTCCCAAATCCACATCTATATTTCAAAGTAGTGTTTCCAAAGATAACAATGAAGTCATTATTTCTATAATAGAGCCAATCAAGATCTATAATTATATTTGTTCCCATACATATACGTAGTAAAATAATCAAGACCAAAACAAACCAAACCTCACATGCCAGGTCTGAAATGACAATTTACTATAAAACCAATAGCCAACACTTTGACACAGTCTATGCAAGGGAAAAATGTCCAAGGCAATGTAACCATGCCACTTTAAAATAGGACATCTCAATGCACCTTAAAAGCCCTAGAGAGAACACAGTTATCATTCGGCCCAAGAGAGAACATAGTTATCATGTCCCATGTTTCATTTGCAAAACACCACACATAGAACGCGACCTATGTGAGAAACCCTAAGCATTCATGACCCATGTCAACCATCAACCAAATCACCACAAGTGCCAACTAGTGACTGTACATCAACCAACAATTCACCATTGTGGAAAAAAACAATCAATCGAACAAGTTGTGGTATATGTACATAACCACACATCTAATTGACATGGCAGAGGCTTTTCCATTTAAAAACAACTAAGTTTGTTTGATATCAGGAAGGTGACTTGCAAGCTTTAGAAACGCAAAATGGCAATGTAAGGTTTATACTTTAACACAGAGTCAATGATGAAAACCAAAACCACACGAGCACCATACGACCAACGGGTGAACCCGCGTTCGAAGTCATAGACCACAACAATCGGGAGAAACTTAACAGGATTGAAAAAATCGCTATGCAACTCCAGTCTGGAGGGTTAAAGGTTTGCACAGTAGCCATCACAGGAGGAAAGGCACCAACTATAGTGAAACTTTGAAGCTGCAGGCATACACACAAGTAGGACTATGACGCTTGTGAATGTGAGGTAGTTCCTTGACAGGGATGAATAGGAAAATAGGGCTCTAATTAAACCCAAGAATCGCAAATAAAACCATCTAGACATGATTTAAAAAACCTTTAACCAATTGCAGTGGTAAACAAAAAACACCACCCAGGAGGACCACCAAATCCGATGAACTCAAAACGATTATAAGCAGAACCGTCCATTTTTCATTCTAAACCCAAAATTCCACACAATTGCAGTACTCAAGACAAACACAAACCCACACAACTGAGCCAAAAAATATTTTGTAACCAGAGTGAAGTCAAGAATCTCTAAAAGAGACATACCTGTTAATCGAAACCTTAAGACGAGAGGTGGTCGAGTGGTTTCACCCTGCCAAAAATCCGGAGTGCAATCACAACAACCATATCAATAAATTTTCTGACTAGGATGGGGGCCAACGGGAAGGTTAAAGGTGATGTGCAATAAATGCATGTTGCCTCCACCGATATCACATTTAATCCATCATACATGCCGACGAGGCATCATTAACACCATTAATCAACCAATGCATCGAGAATATCAACACATTTAAACCATAACGTAATCCAAGTTCCACAATTCAACCATTTTCATTGTTACCTTGCGAAATGCGCCATCCATGTCATAACTCAAATAAATCACTTGACCACTATACAATATAATCATCACCAATAGCATAACTACCATAAAAATTGCGAAACCATTACTTCCATGAGCCACCAAGGTTTAACACATATGCATATCAACTACTGATTGCATCAACCAATGCATAACCATTGTATTATCTCCTTGCCAAAATGTGCCACTAAAATTTCCACCATATGCATATAAAAATGTAACTTAACAATATTTCATAACCATTTTCTTGTTAGTTAGGACTTAACCACTATCAACAAACATTTTCATGCATATAGTATCACAGAGATAGGTTTCTTTTGCATTAGATATAGTATTTTTCTTTTCCTCAAAATGTCTTTCTGCAATTTTCACTAACATTTTGTTGTGCAAGTGTGAGAAGAACAAATACCATAAATGAATAGAAGGTTGTAGTATCATGAAAGAACAACATCCCAAAGATTAACTAATGACAACCATATTCTCATCAACCATGTAAAACCCTTGTAGCTCATCATCATAAAAATGAACAGACGTGAACTTCAAAAATTCAAGAGGGTCCCACCTACTAGAATTATTTAGTATTATATAATAATAGGCTTTAGCAACACTTTGCGGGCAAAATTACGTTGAAGTTTTCAATTGTCAACACATAACTGGATCGATTTATGTCCATGCTTTTGTCAACAAATAAATTGTTTAGCCTATAGAAAAATAACATCAAAGACAAAGATATAGAGGGGTATTCACAAAAACAGAGTATTTTATCAATTTGCAAACCAAACCACTAGGTTTTCCATCTCGAACCTAAATACGAGTCAACCAAGTCAATATACACCTTGTCAATCCTGCCCAAAAAAATTTAATTCAAAAGAACGTATCCATGTTCCTAGGAGCACACACATGTTCTAGGATCATGCACACACTCTACGAATTTGCATGCGGTCTTATGAATAATTTCCTTCTCTATCTCTCTCCTTCCCTCTCCTACATCTACCTCCCCCTCACTATCTCCCTCTCTACCCTCCCTATATGTCTCCTCTTCTCTCCCTCACACTCCTATACATGGTAAGACCTAGACATGTCAAGACATAGACATCATAAGGAATTGAAAGACCTAGATTTAGACCTTACCTTGACAAGCCTCAGACTCTCACACCTAATCCCTCTCTCTCTCTCTCTCTTCCCCTTTGTCCCTCACTCCCCTCTCTCTTCCACCTCTCTTCCATATTTTCTCTCTCTCTCCTTGTTTTTAGTCCTAATATCACTCTCTCTACCCCTAT
>SNQJ01S0136445.1:0-15888 GCA_010110895.2 Picea sitchensis
GGCATTTCGACATTCCTTGTGGTGAAGTGTTTTGACACTCCAACTCTCGGTATCTGAAACCTACACCAAAAGGTGTTTTTCGCATTTCCGCATTTCCACATTCCTTTTGATGAGATATCTTGACGCTCCATGTCGCGATCTCTGAAATGGAGCTTGGTTGCACTATCTCCTTCCTGCATTTTCTGTAGATGTGACCAATGGTTGTGACCACAACCTTATTTGAAACTGCATTTCGTAATTTCACGTTTCACGAATTTGTTGCGAGTCACTCTAACTCTTCCAACTCCCGATCACGAAATGGAGATTAGCTTCATGCTAGCTCCTCCCTTGAGCCTTCGTCAATGTGACCATATGTTATGATCATGGGAAAATTCTGAACACACATTTCACATTTCGCATTTCGGCATTTCGGCATTTTCGCATGTCGCAAATTCCTATTGCGAGTTGCTTCCTTGACTCCTCCAACTACCAGTACCCAAAACTCCGAAATGGAGTCAAATCAATGTATTCGGCGTTTCACATTTCATCATTTTTGCATTCTTGTCATGAGTGTCCTTGACACCTCCAACTCCTGGTATCCGAAACTCCGAAATGGAGTCTTTGTTGATGTGTCTGTTTCAGGATTTTGGCGTTTCACATTTCGCAACTTCGGGACTACTGAGATGAAGAGTTTCGACTCTTGACTCCTCCAACTCCCAGTATCTGAAACTTTGGTTGATGTGCCTATTTGGGGATTTCAACGTTTCGCATTTCGCAACTTTGGGACTCTTGATATGAAGAGTTTCAACTCTTGACTCCTCCAACTCCCAGTATCTAAAACTCCGGTTGATGTGCCTGTTTCGGGATTTTCGACGTTTCGCATTTCGCCACTTCGGGACTCCTGTGATGAAGAGTCTCGACTCTTGACTCCTCCAACTCCCGGTATCCGAAACTCTGAAATGGAGTCTTTGTTTCTGATACCCGAAATGGAATTTAGCTTCTGATCTTTCCATGTGATGATCATTGTGTTGTTGGTCGTGATCTTTGCCATCAATGAAAAACATGCATACTTTGCACTTTGCATGCACCTCTGCACTATCTCTTCTGCTCTTCACAAGCTTGCTCTGCTGCGTCTTCCCAAAATACTTTTGGTGTCCGCCTGGCACATTATACCTGTACTCAAGCCATCATCATTGTTGTACTTTCCATCAATGACAAGCATAAGTTGCCTATAAAACATGCCAACAATATGTCCCAATCATGTCATACACCATGTACCATAAGATATCAACAACAAAGTACTAAGGAATGTTCCTCATACATATTCCAATAAAAATATGTGTCTCTAAATATGAACCATAACATCCATGTACCAAGTGTTTTCACATGAAGTTGTCAAGGGGAGCATGTGTGTGTCATTAATACCTAATTCTATATCCTTTCTCTCTCCCTCTCCCTTTCACATGCCATGTCTTTAAGTTTTCTCTTCAGCCAACAAAGTCATTTTTGTTTGTCCCTTTGGGTTAAGCGACCCTGTTTTCCTTCGTTGTCTTACCTTAAAGAAAAGTCTCAGCCCGAAGCCCCTCTTTATTTCTCCAAAATATTAATGTGCATCTCCTTTACCTCTGCCACTGATCCTTCTATTTTCCTAATCCCACAGCTAGTCGTTTAAGTCTTTATTTTCACGGGCCACAACCATGGGCACAAAGAGCAGCAATTAGAGTGATTTGTTGTGAACGTGAATCAAGATAATAGGTGAGATCAACTTCAATGATGTAAACTCCTAAAAAGATGAGATTAGCAGCTCATGGGCATTCGGAATCCCAAAGTTGCTCAATTTTTAGCGCCAGGGTGAAGGCCCAAGATCAAAGGTCGAGCAGAGGTCCAATCTGGACCGTAGATCTCAGGGGGAGAGATCAATGGTGGAAAATTATCACGGGAAATAGGAATCCAAAATATTTCTAAAGTTGTTCATCAAAGGTCCGAAGTCTCGAAGCCCGAAATGAGCATGAGTCATCCGATCAAAGGGGCATGTGCCAGCAGATCAATGAATTCATAGTTTCGTGAATCAGAGGTTTTGTTGGGAGTAATGTGCAAATTTCATGAAGCAGGAACTCGCGAAGCGCTTAGTAATTGGGCCCATGGTCACAACCCATGGTCATGTTGAAAAATGGGTCCAAGAAGGAGGGTTGGTACCCATCGCGTGGATCCAGTCGAGGTGGAGATCCCAGGAAGAGATCGTAGTCATCGGATAGAATGCAGATCCAGTTGTCAATATGAGTCAATTGATTTCGTTAGTCCGGCATCGAGAAATTTGTAGTCAAGTAAATGTGAAAATTCCCGAAAGGACAAATCCCAAAGTGCCTTGAGAGATCAGAGCTAGGTCATAACTGAAGATCGAAAATGCATGTGTTAGTTATAGAGTGAAACCACCATGGTGTCAAGGTTTTGGGTTAACTCGAAGGACCAATAGCAATGCATGGCATATCCCTGAGCATTCAACTTCATCTGGATCTCGATCAAAGTAGTTAATAAAGGAGGGGTGGTGGTTGAAACCTTGTCTCACCCCATAAATGGAAAGCACGGAAGGACTGGCCATGGAAGCATACTGTCATCCCAAAGTTTCCCTGAAGTCGTATTTTCCTACAAAGCCCATACTGATCTAAGGTTGCGTCTGACAAAGGAATGCATGCACATTCTGACAGAAGAAGATGTAGATGGCCAGCCTTGAATGTAGTGGCCAGATCATACCTCTGATGGTTGTGAATAGTTCTAAGTATGAGTAGGTAGTTTTGATATTTTGTCAAGGTCATCAACAGGTTGAGAAGAGCTCCCTATTTTGTAATATTTTGATACCAGAATTGTTCTATGGTTATGTATCACATTTGAGACTTTCGCATTAATAGAGGTCAGCCTATTTTCATCTCTCTGTAAAAATTGTGCTAAAACACTCGGGCATGGAGGATCCAGTCGAGGTTTATGATACTATTGTAATGTAGGTTTGATTACAGTTGTATCGTGACCAGTTTTAGTCAGCTTCCATGTTATCCTATTCCCTCTCACATTGAATGACCCGAGCATGGAGGATCCAGTCGAGTTATTGTAGTTGCATGATAATGTAGGTTTGATTATTATGTTGTTGTGACTGTGTTTCTTGGACATATTTCAGTGTCTAAAGCTTGAGCTCAATAGTGCTCTTGAGTCTGAGTTTTTATTCACCAAGCTACTGGAAAGCCTGATGCCCATATCAGTCTTTTCCACCCTTCTCACTAAGTCTTCCCTCTACTCACACTTAAACTCAAATCACTAACTAAAGTTAATGAGGCCCTCACTTCCCTGTGCATGACTTTTCCAGTTCTGTGTTGAAATCATTCCAGTATCGAGTTTTCCCCATTTGACCTCCACCCAAATAAATAAAACATCCACCAAACATTTATGATGTGTACTGGACTTATCCTCCTGCAATATGAGGGTGACTCTTAGTGCTAACATTCTTGGCGTCGTTGTTGGGGAACGAATTGAAAAATATTTCCCTGGGTAAGAACGAAAAAGAAATTTTTATTCTGAAGGTGCATCAGAAATCAGTACCATTGAAGATTGCAACTTTCACCTGGCAACTCCACTATTTCGGTTGTGGCTCCAAGAGGCAGACACATGAGGTCTACTCCACAACTGCCTCTACCAACACCTGAAGCCAACCCAGAGAAAATTATCAGAAAAGGAAAGACCCCTCAAGAAGGCACTTCAACTGTTGTAGCAGGTGATTCTGGTAATTTTCTTAATCCTTCTTTAAAAACTCCAATAGTTACTTCTAATTCTCTTGTTATATCGTCTACTGGATTTCCCAGAAGTTTAAATTTTGGGATTTTTCCTGTTGATTTATCCCCTCCTGGTCTTGGTTTAGAAGGATAATCCTTGACACCCTTGTTTCCCCTAAAGTTGTACATTTGTTTAGACCCAGGAACTTAGAAGACTTCCCTAATTTGGTCTTTACTATTCCTCCCCCTATTAGAGTGGTTGCATTTACAGAAGGGGAAACCTTTGTTCCCTCAAGCCCTATAGCTTTGTCCCCTAACACTCAATTGTTTCCCTTTTCTCCCAAAAATACAGTCCCAGTCTTACCCGTCCCAACCCCATATCCTCCTGGTTCTCCTCAAGTTCACATCCCCATGGCAGGTGCTAATCCTCCTAGAAATAGAATGGATGTCATAGTGGTTTCTAGATACGCCCCTCTTATTTTGCCTCAGCCTCTGAATTCTCTCCCAACTGGTGGCTAGCTTAAGAAGATGTATGGATGAGTATTTTTTTTCATATCCTTGATGATGAGGCTAGGAAATGGTTTAGGGCCTTGGATCCTAGATCTATTGATGGGATTGAAGCCCTAGATGAATCATTCTTAAGACATTGGGGGGATAAAAAAGATTTCCTCTACTATATTATAGATTTTGGATCACTTAAGAAATAATAAGAGGAATTTGTTTCTAACATCTCAAAGAGGTTTAATAAAATGTATAATAAAATTCCCACCAATATTAAGCCTACAAAAACCTCTGCCAAAATTACTTGTGCTAGTGCTTTTGATCCTGATTTATGCCTCCTATTAAGAGAAAGAAGAGATACCTCCTTGGTTCACATACATGATGCGTCCCTTGAAGTAGAGTCTAATATATTGGCAGTTGACAAGCTTAGAAGTAAGGATAATATAGAGAGAAGAAAAGGAAGGTCTGAAGCTTCAACCTATGGATCCTTTGTTGCCCACCCTCAAGTAGATTAATTGTCCAAGCTAGTAAAGTCACTTTCTGTTGAAGTGGAAAGGTTGATATTGGAAGGAAAGAAGAGCTATAGGAATCCCTTAAATTCTGAAAATAGGGGTAACTTCAAAAGACCAAATAATACCCCCTAGATCATCCAAAGAGATCAAAGAAATAGGGGTAGGGATGATCAGAAAATCCAAACCCGTCTCCAAAATAATCTTGTTACTGATGAAGAAGGAGAGGAAGAAGAGGTTGATCGTAAAATCCATTGTCTCAGAGACACATCCTCATTCCCCTATTTAACCCAATCTGCATGCGAGGAGTCTCTCACGGGTAGCCAATTAAATGAGTTGAGTAAAGAGGAAAAGACTAGCAGCAATCCAAATAGATATAACCTTAGGTCAAAAATGAGAGAAGGAAAGCCTGACATTCCTGATCATCATGTTAGAGAAGAGAATCCTACTAAGAGTGCGGCAGCAAACAAGAAAAAAAAGGAGTCACAAAAGCCCCCACCAATAGACAAAAGCCCCATCGCAGAAATGAAGGAGATTTTGAAACCTCCCTCCTCTTTTAGCTTTGAGCATGAGATTCAAAAGATTAGTATCCATGTACCTCTTTCAGAGTTGGTCAAGCATGACGATTTCAAAAGGTTCCTCTCCAAAATGTTGCAGTCCAAGCCTTCATCTCATTCCATAGACTCGGTCAACCTCCAAGATGAAAAACTTGTTGTCATATTGGGACCTTTGGTGGAAGATAGAGATGATTCCTCCCCTCATTTCTACACTTCATTGAACATCCATGATAATGTGTTGCAAAACTGCTTGATGGATTTAGGGGCATATCACAATCTTATGCCTAGGATTGTCATGGAGGAGCTCGAGTTGGAAATTACAAAGGCTTATCATAACCTATATTCATTTGATTCCAGGAAGGTGAAGTACCTTGGGGTTATCAAAGACCTGGTCATATCTCTTTTCTAGCTTCCAATGAAGAGAGTGGTCATGGATATTGTAGTGGTCGATGTTCCCCCTAAATTAGGGATGCTTCTATCTAGATATTGGATCAAGAGACTAGGGGGAACCTTGCAGATGGATCTTTCATATTCCACTATTTCGGTGTTTGGAGGTGAACAAAGAAGGCTCTACAGGGAAGAGCATCTCACATACATCATCAACGATGAACCAAATCCGACCAACCACCTCATTTTCGCATTGGATACTAATTTGGGGACTAGTATGTTACAACTCACTGATGTCCCCCAAGTGCCTATGAAAATAAAAAAGCATCCAATCACCCCTTGTGAAGACCCTCCTCCTATGACCTTGGTTTGGAAAATGTTTTTTGATGGAGCCTCTTCTAGGGAAGGTGTTGGCGTAGGGATAGTCTTCATTTCCTCGACCCAAAAGACCATATCTCTTTCATATAAGATTGAATTTGAAACAAAAAACAATGTGGCAGAATATGAGGCCCTCATTCTGGGTCCAAGAGCTACCAAAGGCATGAATATCAAGAAGCTACCAGTATTTGGAGATGTCGAGTTAATTATACAACAGGTCAAAAAATTGTATGAGGCTAAACATCCCAGGTTAAGGGCCTATAGAAATGAGGTATGGGATATGATTGACAATTTCATCCTGGATTTTAATATCTCATTCGTTCCAAGGGAGGAGAACTTTGTGGTAGATTCCTTGGCAGTCTCAGCAAGCAATTTCAGCGTCCCTTTACCCCCAAAGCTCAAGTATGAGGTGGAAATAAAATACAGACCCTCTATTCCTGACAATGTCAGACATTGGAAGGTTTTTGAGGATGATCTAGAGATTAAAAAGTTTCTTGAGACTATGGGTGAATTTTCTGATATGCATATTGATCAGGATTAGGATTTTGAATACAACCCTCTTGCTGATGTTTTTCTCAATAAGATTGCTAACCACCATATTGTTCATTTTCCTAGAAATCATATTCCAAAAGGGCTTGTCCCTTTGGACAGACTATTCAATAGAAATGATGTTGTTGTAAAGGTTGAAGGATCAACTAAATCAGCTGATGTGACTGAATGCAATCTGGGAACAAAGGAGAATCCCAAGTATGTCAAGCTGTCCAGCGGGCTATCAAAGGAGAAAAGGGTCGATTACGTCAATCTTTTGAGGGAGTTCGCTAATGTATTTTCTTGGACATACGAGGATCTGAAGACATATGACACCAACATCATGGAACACAAAATTCCCTTGAAAGATGAGGCCAAACATTTTAGGTAGAAACTCAGACAAATAAACCCCATGTTTTTTCCTATTATGGAAAGGGAAGTAAAGAAGTTGTTGGATGCCCAGATCATTATCCCCTTAAGATATTCAGAATGGGTTGCTAATCTAGTGCCTGTGAGGAAAAAGAGAGGAGAAATTAGATTATGTGTTGACTTCAAAAATCTGAATAGGAGCTCCAAAAAGGACAACTAGCCCTTGCCAAATATGGAGCACATTCTACAGAGAGTGACTGGTTCATCCAGGATGTCTATGATTGATGGATTCTCTGGCTACAATCATATCTCTGTCTTGCCTAAAGATAGAGAAAAAACAACCTTCACTACTCCTTGGGGCACATTCATGTATGCCAAAATGCCCTTTGGGTTGATGAACGTAGGAGCAACCTTCCAGTGAGCCATGGACATCTCCTTTATCGGAGAAAGAGACAAATTTGTAGTCATCTATCTAGATGATATTACAGTTTTCTCAAAGTAGGATAAAGATCATTTCCACCATCTAAAGAAAGTATTCCTGAAGTGTACAAGGTTCAGTCACTCCCTCAATCCCAAGAAATCATTGTTTGCTATGGAAGAGGGTAAATTGTTGGGGCATATTGTATCAACAGATGGAGTAAGGATCAATCCAAGCATAGTAGAGTTCATCCAGACCTTATCTTTTCTCATATCTAAGAAAGAGGTTTAGTATTTATTAGGTAAAATCAACTTCCTAAGAAGATTAATATCTAATTTTGTTGAGTTGGTTAAGAATATCTCAGGCATGCTTAAAAAGGGGAATAAAGTAAAGTGGACTGCTGAGTCCAGAAATTCTTTTAACCAAATCAAGAAAGCTCTGACTAAGGCACCTATGCTCATCAGTCTTGACTATTCTAAGGAATTTATGATATTTCCTTTTGCTTCGTTCGATACAGTGGCTATTGTTTTTCTATAGAGAAGTTCAGAGGGTTTAGAGAAGCCTATTTCCTTTTTCAGCAGAGCTTTGAGGGATGCAGAGGTGAGATATGATATAAAGGGGAAGCAGGCATATGCTTTGGTCAAAGCCCTCAAGTATTTCAGAATCTATGTCCTACATTCGAAGATTATTTCATATGTCCCATCGACTTCAGTTAAAGAGATATTGATCCATCCTAATATAGATGGGAAAAGGAGTAAGTAGGTTACCAAAATTTTGGAGTTCGACCTGGAAATAAAACCCACTAAATTGGTAAAGGGACAAAAATTAGTCAGGTTGTTGGTTGAATCAAACTGCAAGGCATTGAGGGTTAATTTCATGAACACACCCTCAGAAAATCAGTTGACTAAGATTGTTGATGACCATTCTCATTTCATCCTTCACTTGGAAAAATGTACCTGGTATAAAGACATCATATACTTCCTACAAAATTTGAGGCCTCCTGATGGTTTGGATGAAAACAAGGTGAGAGCTTTGAAACTCAAAGAAATCAAATATTGCATCATCGATCAGATTTTGTACTAGAAGGATCCTTTGGGAGTCCTCTTGAGATGCCTAGACCCACAAGAAGCTCAAAGAACTATGACAGATTTTCATGACAGCTCATGTGGGGGGCATCATTTCTGGAGGACCACGGCTTAGAAAATCCTCAGAGCTGGGTATTTCTGGCCCAACCTTTTTTCTGATGTTTGTGCAAAGGTAAGAGCTTGTGTCAACTGTCAAAATTTTACTAGAAAGAAGAAACTCAAATCTCTACCTTTGCATCTAGTAGTAGTTTCTATCCCTTTTCAGCAATGGGGTCTTGTCTTCATTGGAGAAATACACCCATCCTCAAGTGGCCAACACAAGTGGATTTTGACTGCTACCGATTATTTTACCAAATGGATAGAAGCCATCCCTAAAAGGAATGCCTCCCACAAGGTGATCATAAGTTTCCTTGAAGACATCATGTCCAGATTTGGTTGTCCAAGCAGAATCATTACAGACAATGATGCATCTTTCAGGGCTGAGCCATTAATTAATTTTTGTGAGTAGTATGGGATCACACAAGTCCATTCTACTCCCTACTACCCTCAGGGAAATGTCTTAGCAGAGTCTTCTAACAAGAGCCTCATAAATATCATCAAAATATTGTTGGAAGACAACAAAAAGGCCTAGGATTCAAAGATGAAATTTTCCTTATGGGATGATAGGGTTACAACAAAAAGGCCACTAGGCATTTCCCCTTTTCAGCTGGTGTATGGGGCTGAAGCTGTTTTTCCTAATCATATTGTCCTTCCTGTGGAAAACATATTCTAGGACTACGAAGGAGAACCAAATGACACGGTCAGAAGGATACTCCAACTAGTGGAAGTAGAGCAGACCAAGGAGCAGCTACTACATAAAGCACAAGATCATCAACAGAAAATAAAGAAAGCCTTTGACAAGAGTGCAAGAAAGAAAGATTTCCTATTGGGGGATATGGTGCTCAAATGGGATGCTCCCAAACAAGATAAAGGAAAAAATGGTAAATTTGAAGCCTTGTGGATTGGCCCCTTCAAAATCTCTGAGGTATTCCCAAACAACACCTATAAATTGCAGAACTTGGAGGATTTCAAAGTTTTGGGTGGCCCTGTCAATGGGCACTTCCTGAAGAAGTTTTTCGTTTGAGCCATGACCGGTGCCCCACTATTGTAAATAAAATTCCTATTTTATTTTTATTTTTATTTCCTTTCTCTTTGAATAAGAGACTCCATAGCCCAAAACTAAGGCACTGAACTATGCATTTTTGGCAGCTCGCAGGGAGCATGTCATCCCCTGTGGAGCCCAATGTTGTCACATAAATTTTTCAAGGGGCACAGGTGTGTGTCGTTAATACCTGAGTCTATATCCTTGCTCTCTCCCTCTCCCTTTTGCAGGCCATTTATTTAAGTTTTCTCTTTAGCCAACATAGTCATTTATGTTGTCCCTTTGGGTTAAGCGACCCTGTTTTCCTTCGTTGTCTTACCTAAAAGAAAAGTCTCAGCCCAAATACCCTATGTATTTCTCTAGAATATGAACACCCATATCCTTTACCTCTACCACTGACCCTTCTGTTTTCCTAAGCCCATAGTGAGTCATCTAAGTCTTTATTTTCACGGGCCACAGCCATGGGCACAAAGCGCAGCAATCAGAGTGATCCGCTATGAACTTGAATCAAGCCAGCAGGTGAGATCAACTTCAACAGTGAAAATTCCTAAAAAGATCATATTAGCGGCTCGCAGGCATTCGAAATCCCAAAGTTTCTCAAATTTTAGCGTCAGGGTGAAGGCTCGATATCAAAGGTTGAGCAGGGGTCCAATCTAGACCGTAGATCTCAGGGGGAGAGATCGATGGTGGAAAATTATTGTGGAAAACGGGAATCCAAAATATCACTAAATTTTTTCATCAAAGGTCCAAAGTCCTGAATCCCAAAATGAGCATGAGATGTCTGATCAAAGGGGCATGTGGTAGCAGATCAACGGATTCACAGTTTCTCAAATCGGAGGTTTTGCTGGGAGTAATGTAAAAATTTCACGCAATGCGAACTTGCGAAGCACCTAGGAATTGGGCCCATGGTCATGTGGAAAAACGAGTCCAGGAAGGAGGTTTGGCGCCCATCGCGTGGATCCAGTCGAGGTGGAGTTCTCAGGAAGAGATCACAGTCGTCGGATAGAATGCATATCCAACAATCAATCTGAGTCAAGTGATTTCGTTAGTCTGGCATTGAGAAATCTGAAGTCAAGTAAATGTGAAATTTCTTGAAAGGCAAAATCCTGAAGTGCCTTGAGAGATCAGCATCAAGTCATAATTGAAGGTCAAAAATTCATGTGTTAGTTATAGAGAGAGACCACCATGGTGTCAAGGTGTCAGGTTGACTCAAAGGACCGATAGCAGCGCATGGAGGCTCCCTGAGTATTCATCTTTGTCATGATCCTGATGAAAGTAGTTAATAAAGGAGGGGTGGTGGTTGAAACCTCGCCGCACCCCATAAATGGAAAGCATGGAAGGACTGGCCATGGAAGCAGACTGTCAGCCCAAAGTTTCCCTAAAGATGGATTTTCTTGCAAAGCCCATACTGATCTGAGGTTGCGTTTGACAAATGAATGCATGCATAGTCTGACAGAAGAAGATGCAGACGACCAACCTTGAATGCAATGGCCAAATCGTGCCCCTAATGGTTGTGGAGATTTCTGAGTATAAGTAGGTAGATTTGATATTTTGTCAAGGTCGTCAACTGGTTGAGCATAGCTCCCTATTTTGTAATATTTTGATACCAGAATTGTTCTTTGGTTATGTATCACATTTGAGACTTTCACATTAATAGAGGTCAGCCTCTTTTCATCTCTCTGTAAAAACTGTGCTAAAACACTCGGGCATGGAGGATCCAGTTGAGGGTTGTGATACTATTGTAATGTAGGTTTGATTACAGTGGTATCATGACCATTTTCAGTTAGCTTCCTTGTTATCGTATTCCCTCTCACATTGAATGACTCAGGCATGGAGGATCCAGTTGAGTTGTTGTAGTTTCATGATAATGTAGGTTTGATTATTATGTTGTTGTGACTGTCTTTCTTGGACATATTTTAGTGTCGGAATATTGAGCTCAAGAGTTCTCTTGAGTCTGAGACTTTATTCACCAAGTTGCTTGAAAGCTTGATGCCCATAGTAGTCTTGTCCACCCTTCTCACTAATTCTTCCCTCTGCTCACACTTAAACTCAAATCACTGACTAAAGTTAATGAGGCCCTCACTTCCTTATGCATCACTTGTCCGGTTCTGTGTTGAAATCATTTATGTATCAAGTTTTCCCCATCTTACCTCCACTCACATAAATCAAACATCCAATAAACATTTATGATGGGTACTAGTCTTTTCCTCTCGCAATCTGAGGGTGACTCTTGGTGCTAACACCAAGTACCAATAATATGTGTCAATCATGTATCAATATCACCTCAACCATATGAAACCATGTACCATGTAATAAATCGCTTCCAAGACATGCCTTAAGCATGTGCCATACCATCGATGAAACAAGCCTCAAACAAACACATGTGAAACATACCTTTACTCATGAAGAGGACCTGGTGCATATCATATTAGATCAACAAACCTTTTTCAACTTCAAAATCAACAAGATGGCACCTTCTTCAAGCCTTTTCAAAAGCATATGCTACTTGATCCACTGTGACCCGCAGATGTCCACTACATTTTCCACTATGACCCACAGATGGCCACTACTTTCTCCACTATGACCGACAAATATTGGTTACTTTCTCCACTATAACCCATGGATGACTTCTACTGATCCTAAAAGATATTTTATATGACTATGGTTGAGTTATTAAGCATGTATCGATTAACCAATTAGGAAGCTTAATGAAAGAGGAAGAAGATAAGAGAATATATCACAACCACATAATCATGTATAGAACTGAAATGAAGCAATAAAAAATAGAAAACCATAACACCAATGTGATAACGAAGTTCGACAATCTCGCCTACGTCTCCAGGCCTTTGTCTCAGTGGGTGAGGCTTCTTTATTTCTATTAAAATATCAATAAGTACATCACACCAGTTCCAAAAGTCTACAAGAATAATATAGTCTTGTTCTCCCAGATCTCTAGAATCCAACAGAAGAAACGACACTCAAAATAGATGATTGGAGCTCCCAGAAATGGCCCGCAAAGGTGCGCTCCTCAACAACTTCCCTGCATAAAAATGGCTTTGGCTTGGCTTTCCTTCAGCATAAATCTGCTCTGAATCTCCTCACATGACCTCAAGAAGGCCATTTTTATATATATTTGGGGTTTGTAACCATATCCCAACTTCCCCCCAAGATCTGGCCTCAAAAATATCCCAATATCCCCCCAAAATGGGCAAAACTCTCAATTAACAACCATAAAATCAATAAAACAATCCACTATAATATGGTCAAAACCCACTTTATGAAACCAAATTCAAAAATATCCCCTAAAGTTGGGCGCGCGCTCCAAAATTAGGTCACATGGAAACTGAGGTGGCCAAGCGCTAGCACAAAGGGCTGAGCGTTGGCCCCTTTTCCAAAAATATAAGTCACATGTAGCTTGGGGATAGGACCGCTCCCTTGGGGTGCGCCTAAACCACTGGTTCTAGCACCCGCATATATGGTGTAAAGGTGATACAAAGACACATTGGTGGTTGTATACATGGCGCCTGTGCCCCTATCCATTGTGGTCATAGGTGCCAAATAAACCGTGGGTTGGGGCTTAGCCCCAACCCCTTTCCACCCCCCAAACAATTACATTGCAATATATATATATATATTATAAAGTGGGTTTTAAATATCAAGCACTGATGTTGGCGTGTTGTCTAAAGAACCCCTGCTAAGGCATGAACTCGAGTAATGGGTCATGGGTTTGAATTACATGAGCCCCAAAAACTTTTAGACTACCACCCAGTGACAGTGTGCCACATGGCAGCCCACGTCTGGGCCACGTGGCACCACTTCATTTGCTTAAATAGTGCCACTTGTCAATTTCTAAGTGGATCTTCCCTGTGCCCAGTCAAACTATTGTTGTGCTGCCACATTTCTCAATGCCACTGTTACCCATGATTTTGGTCATCATGATGATGTATTGATTATGTTGTACTCAGGCTCTTCATAAGAACTTTCTCCTGAGAAAAGTTACTTTCTTCTTTTTCCAGAGATCTCATTTTTGAAGAAGGTTCGCAGGCTGCTAGTATATTTGCCTGCGAGAATGCCTGATTCTCGCAGGCTTCCTTAAGCCAGGGTGCGAGAAGTTTGCACTGTGTTGAATTACTAGGGTGCGAACTCTTTCTAAAGCAAGGAAAAAGATGAATTCTCGAAGTTTCTAGAAGGGAATCTTCTAGAAGGATGAGATGGCATTGGAATGGTTATCCTAGTACTAGATTCCCTGATATTTTGGGATCATTCTTATCCAAGTAACTAATTCATTATCTCCTATATATTGAGAGAATTCTCATGGAAAAGGTTAAGCAATATTCATTGGAGAATTGGTGAAATAATTGTGTGAAGGACTCAGCATTGAACAACAGCTTGCAGACCCTAGTAAGTCTACCAAGAGGATTTGATCTTCTTCATGCAAGGATTGAGCAAGTGTGTGTGTCGGAGCCAAGATCCATCGAAAGGAAGTTTGCGACATCAAGGCTCAGGTTGTAAGCTTTACTTTCCATTAATATGATACACTGGCATGTCCCTTNAGATTCATTGGAGAATTGGTGAAATAATTGTGTGAAGGACTCAGCATTGAACAGCAGCTTGCAGACCCTAGTAAGTCTACCAAGAGGATTTGATATTCTTCATGCAAGGATTGAGAAAGTGTGTGTGTCGGAGCCAAGATCCATCGAAAGGAAGTTTGTGACATCAAGGCTCAAGTTGTAAGCTTTACTTTCCATTAATATGATACAGTGGCATGTCCCTTTCCCATAAATCTAATCTCACTTTATTGTGTAATTCCTTAATCATACACATAGGTTAACTGTTGAATATATTGTGCTATATTCACTTTGGTTGGTTTATGTTGTCTTGGTCTGGACTTCATGAGAGAGTTGGAGCGAAACATGAGAAACAAAGACCCTAGGAAGAGATAATAAGGTATGTTACTTGTTTCTTCCTGCTAGTTAATTCAATAGTCAAAACTTAGGGAAAGAGTATTGTCCTGTCCCGTTTTGTTCTAGATCCAGGTGGATCTAGGGAGATCGGTTAGTGTCCACACCTACAGATTTATCCAATAACAAAATTGGCGACTCCACTGGGGAACAATCCCATTTTCTTTGTGGATTTTGGTGTTTTTTTGTGGCCATTTTCTCTGGTTTCACTTTTCTCCCATCCTATCAATCTCTGAGTCTTCAGGATATCCTGATAGACCCTCTGGGTCCAGAGGTATTTTTCAATTTTGCTTCATTTTCCAAAATTTTGATTATGTTCAGAGGTTCTCGCACTGCACTTCATTGCAGCCTATGAGAATAGGTAGAGTTCGCACTCTACCTTTAGGTTTCAATGCGAGGTTCTCGCACCCTTCTCAAGGGTCACCTGCGAGAATTAGTGATTCTCGCACTATGTAATACTACCAGCCTGCGAGCTCCTATTTTCAAAATTTTGGATTTGAGTTTTGGTATTTTTAACTACCCAGATCAGTTTAGATGCCTCATAAGAGTTTCTTGGACCACTGATTGATATCTTTCTTGTCTTTGTTTGCATGCATGAACAGTCTTAGGATTTCAAGGATTTTCTTGTCATTTGTGTCTTGACTTTCTTTTCTTGACTTTTCTTGGAAAAACCATTCTCACTGACTTCAGAATCTGAGTGTGTTTGATTAGTTAAGAACCAGTGATTGGTTGAAAGTTGAGAGCTTAGTTTTGTCTCATTTGCTTATTGGTTTGAAATATCATTTTGTTTTGCATTTGAACAGACTACATTGGTTTGATCTTTATTTTTGTTTTCATTGAAAGAGTTGATTGAGTTTGTCATTGCTTGTTCATTTGGTTTTTGATTTTTTGTACTCTCACTGTTATAGTGTGGGTCCTTTTTGAAAAGTGAACAAAATGTTTTTCTTTCAAAATAGAAATTCTTTTCGTTTTAGAAAACATTGAAAATCAAATTATTGAGATTGTTGAAGTATTTGGAAAAGACACAATAGAGATTTGTCCTTCGATAAGTGATTGTTTGCATTTTCATTTTTAAGGAAATTTTTCATTTCAAAGTTGATATGGAAAACTTTTTCTCTCTCCCATACATAGGATTCATTGAACGAAAAGTGATATATTTCATTCTCATCCTTGCATTGTTGGGTCAGAGTCATGCAACATAAGTTTCACTTATGTTTCCTTTGAGTAAACAACATCTCTTAATAACACTGCGTAATCATAAAATTTATCTAGTAACTCTTTTCTAGGGCTCTATTACACCAACACTTAGCTAGGCTA
>SNQJ01S0136446.1:1765-14842 GCA_010110895.2 Picea sitchensis
AAGACCAAGATTGGACAGAGTGGTGGACATACATGGCTTTGTTGATGCAGACTGGGCTGGAGATATGGATCGCATAAGATCTACAAGTGGGTATGTGTTTAACCTATTTGGAGGAGCAATCAGTTGGATGAGAAAAAAACAATATGTAGTAGAACTCTCAACTACAGAAGTTGAATACATGGCAGCCACGCATGCAAGAAAGGAAGCAATATGGTTACAGAGATTGTGTTCAAGTATTGGGTTGGTACAAAAAGAAGTGAGATTAGATTGTGACAGTCAGAGTGCAATCTTCCTGGAAAAGAACCCAACTTATCGTTCGAAGACAAAGCATATTGATGTTCAGTATCACTTTGTGAGAGACATGGTTGAGGAAAAGAAGGTGTTGCTGGAAAAGGTTGACACTTTGAAGAATGTTGCAGATTTATTGACAAAGTCTATGAGCACAGAAAATTTCTCCTGGTGTAGAGTAACAATGGGCATTGTTTCCCTGGATTGTTGACTATATAACCCTGTGGACCCCTGGATGCAAAGAAAACAACAAGTCGGAGAATGTTGGGTATATGTTATATTCTTTGCATGTGTGTGTGTGGGTGCGTCAGGTTCGACAAATGCATATGATGATCCCTCTAGTAGTTATTTGTGTGTCGTGTGCATCGTGCGCTTCCTAGGGGGGGCCAGGTATGCCCCCCCCTAGTTACACGCAGCATTCGGGGCAATGCCCCGAAATTTTGTTTTTTGGGTGGTTTTTGCTATTTTTACCGGATTTTGCTATTTTTAGCAGTTTTCTAAATTAATCCCGGATTAAGGGATTGGGGTTTTGGTATCTAGAGAATACCTAAAAACATTGTATATATTGTATGGTGAATGGTGAAATTAGAGATAATGAATATAAGAAAGGTTTTCCTTGGTTGAGGGTTTTCGGTATAAATCTCTGTGTACTATGTGAATGAGCCATTGATTAATTTTTGTTTTGCTTAAGAATCTATATGCATTGCTTTACTTCACAGGTTTAAAACTTACAATGATCTGATGCGCGACAATACATACAATTCGTTGGTGGAAGTGGACATTCCCTTGCATAGTGTCCTAGTTGTTGACAGTTGTGACATACCACTGGTCCTGTACCTCTTCCAAAACCTCCTCTTGCTCGTCCACCACCTCTGTAGCCAGCTCAATCTCCTCTCGGTGTGTTATATGGAGGCACCTGATTGTACTGTGCGGTATTGTACTGAGGTTGCGTTGTGTTATACTGTGGTTGTATGATATTATATTGTTGTTGCGCAATATTATATTGTTGCTACGCAGTGTAGTATGGGGCTGGAACTTGGTTAAAATGTGGTACGGCTTGACCAATCATCATTTCTTCCTGCACCCTATATGCATATGATGTCCTCTCACGCATCAAATCCATAGGTCTACAATCTTTTTCATCATGTCCCACTGACCTGCAAAAGTTGCAATATGAGCTCTTTGGGACTATCTGGTATTTCTGCATCATTGGGCAGTGATATGGATCGTGACCCAATTTATTACATATTTTGCACCATAGTCCTCATGTTGGTAACGGATTTGGCATTCTGTCTGCCATGTACTGTGCGAATGTTGGACATTTTTTCTTGTGGTGTCCTTTCGTCCTGCACGTGGTACACCAAACAACTTCTCATTTTTCCTTAATTTTTTTCTGGTTTAGCTGAAACATTAAGTTCTTCAAATCCTCCTTCATCTCTTCAATGGTTGGATCCGTCTACTGATATTGGTTTTCTTCAAGTTGCAGGGCTTCCTGCAGAGCCTCTGCCAGTGCCTGAAAATTATGTTTTCGCAATGGTTATTTTAAGTGTGGTAGCAGTGAATTGACGAACATGTGCCTGTGTTTCATATCGATCATGAGATATTTCAACTTTCGTTTAATTCACTTGAATCTCTGGTCAATATCCCAAACGTATTCCCCTAGTTTTTGTCTAATTTATATAATCTCGTTCATGTACTGGTCCTCTGAAATTGGATTTTGAAACTCATTTATAAGCAATTTCTTGATGTTTGTAATCGTTCTGGTTTTCCCTGGTGGATTGTTTGTAGATAAACTCATATAACAATCCATTGCGTGATCCCTTAGTGTAATATCTAACTATGCAAGTTTAGGATCTTCGTATGTGATCTATTTTGCTTCCCAAATCTTTTCACAGATAAATAAATGTTTTTTCGGGTCCTCAGATGCTTCTCCTTTGGATTCTGGTAACTTGATGGTGGGATCATGTCCTTCCATTCTAAATGTCGCAGTGTAGATACTTGACTAGTGCTTCTTGAACTAGCTCCTCCAGTTGTTGTTCCTTGTGTACATGTACTTTCTATTGTCTTTCTTCTCCTAAAATTTGGTCGTCTAAATAGTGGTGTTCTCTTTGGTGTATTAGTCGCACATGGGTTTATGGGTTCCACATTGACATTAATATGGATAGGATTGTTTCCTTCTCTTCCTGTTCTTGGGCTTCTTGTCTTCCTCTCATATGTTGCGCACAGGATTTCCTCAATCTTCTCCACAGCCCGAAGATCCTCTACCTCCTCCTCGTCGCTTTACAAGCCTTCCCTCACAACTATGGCTCTCTTCTTGGTGTTTACCTTATATTGGTAGGGTAATCCATTGCACGTATTTCCAGCTATCGCCATGATCCACTTGATCTGGTCGTCGTCCATCATGATTGGGTCCAAGGGTTCCTTTTTCCTTCCCTTATCCAGTTCTCCTTCCATTTCTCCTCTTTCTGACAGTGCTTCCCCCCTTCCCCCATGCACGCAGGGAAGTTTAGTTGTCTGACTCCATTTTCATTACACCTTTGTTATAGAGCAGTATCTTAATAGAAGTATATAGAAATCTAATATATCTTCCTCGCGGTCCTCATAGAAACTATTTCTCTGTTGTGCTATATGACTTCGCAGTATCCACTGCAAATTATGTTATAAATCCTGCTACAATACTGTCGAGCCAAAAATCTATTGCGCGGGTGAATTTGTTGTTCACTTGTTGTAACTGCTCAATCTGAACTGAGGTCCACTCTAACTGTCAAATCTGGTTTGTTGCATGGTTATCCTTTAACCTCAATATCCACTCCTGCAATAAGTGTGGAAATTCACAAAAAAATACATCATGCAGATTAGTAAACACATACTTCTCAAGATATTTGGGCGGTGTTACTCTAAGGCTTTTGTTATCTTTCTGCACAAACTCCAGTTCCTGTGTCTTCAACCAACTTTCGATCTTTTCTTTCATGGGATTCCACGGTCTCAACATCCCCTTTTAGCAGCACATTCTTTTCACCTTCTCATCATCCGATTCAGTATTCCCTTGACCCACCTTCCGTAGATATTACATTATTTTTGACAGATATTATCTACTCAATCCTCTACTGTTCCAACCAACAGCAATGGAACCATTTGTTGTTTATTATATATAACTGAGTTATAACTTAAACTTTATTGACCCAGGGTTCATGTTTGTTGGGATTCCAACAAATCCTCTAAAACTATYGGCCCTCCTAGTAAACCAAAAGGCAACGCRGCGCACACAGTGCACTACGCAATCTCACCYGAGATAGTCTTAATGGGTGACTGCAAAACTCAAGTGTTTGCAGTCCARGATTGAGTGGAGATCTGAGAAGTGTGYGCTAAGAGTTCTATTTAATTTATTAATCAATAKATTGTCACTCCTGATTATGCATGGAATATAACCAAMTTCAKTCATTCAGCATACTAATATCTACTTAGGAAGAGTAAGGAAACACATGCATTCAATCACATAACACAGGTTTTACCRTGGTTCACCCCCCCTGGGATACGTCCACAAAKATCTGGCTCTTAAGGTCTTCTATTATAGAAGTTCCAAAACTACAGCACCRCGTGCTTTACACTCCTCTCAGTTGGGTTGAGATCTATTCTGAGGTGGACTAGATTGCACCAGGATCCTCATCCTACGATCTAACCCTCAAGACCTACCATCCTTCCTCCTCTCCAACTCAACARCTTGCAAAATTAGGTTGTATATCAAAATATTACAACTCAATACACTATATTTGTCTCTAGCTCTCTCTCCCAACTATGGTCTCTTTCTATGAGACCTAGGTATCTATATTTATACATTTTTGGCTCATCAGTTGTTACAGTGTATTGCAAAAACCCTAACCCTAACGTTGTTAGGTCGTCCATGCATGCACGCATGGTGATCTTCCTTCTAGCTCTCGCTTTCCTCGTGCATTCCTTCCTTCCCAAATAAGCCTTTCTTTCTGCTTTGGCCTTCTTTCAACAGTTTTTCAAGGCTATTGTAAGGTATTTTTGAATGACATTGTGCTGGCGTAACTCCCAAGAGTCTGTAACAGGTATATGGGGATATACTTGGATGCATAAGCTACTGTATGAGAACTGTATTTTCTATAAACTATGTTGGGATTATGATAATAAATAATAATATCATTTGGGATGTAAAATTGTGCTATATTGTGCATGAATCCCTAGTCCTCTGTTGTACAACTGCTTCTATCATGTATACTTAGCATTTCATTCTTGTTTATGCATGTCTTGTTGTGTATTGATGTATGGATCTATTTATGGTTGTGTCAAACCCAATGATGCATCCTCTTTGACTCCCTTCACCACTTAAGTCTTGCCTATGCTTCGGGTGAGACCTCCTTCCCTTGCGGAAGGTTGAATATGCCAACGTTGCTAGAATACATCGGTACCTTTGTTGGTAACCTCTGAGAACCCTGGTCTAGATCATGTGCCAACAGTTACAAAAAGTAGTTGTAGTCTAATATTAGAGATTGAAGTTTATTTTTATTTGAATCTAATCTATTATAGTCCACCCTAGCTATAGAATAAATTCAAAGACAAAGTAACTAGCGACTCTAGTGGGGAAAAATACTTGAGATCTTCTCATAAGGATTTACCTTATTTCTTTTTGGATTTTCATAGAGTTCTATGATAGTTGTCTTTGTATTTTCCTTACTGATAATATTGTAGACTAGTCTTCAAGGGATTTTTGGGGGACTTTGTGAATTTTTTTTACTAGYAGAGAGTATGCACACCTCTTTTMTTTAGTAATAGATCATGGACATGTTGGTTTGTCTTAGAAAAGGAGCATGTACACACTTGTTTCTCTCACAAAAAGACCATGTACATCCTGGGACTCAAAGTTTCTCAATTTTTCCCTTCTTTCTTTCCYTTGTTTAGTTTTTTTACTATTTTGAGGGTTATGGCCTAGAAACAATGAGGCTTTCTTGTGATTTAGTGCTTATTTTCATGCACTTAAGGTTCAATTATAGATAAAAAGGAAAAAAAATAGTGTCTTTGTTTTCCTTTTTTTCTTTGTATTGCTCATTTCCAGTAGTCCTTTTCAATTGCATTTCTCCTTTAAATTATTTTTTCGGTAGGATTGCATGGTTGTAGTTTCAAAAGAAAAACACACAAGTAGTGTTTGCATTTTCATTGTGATTTTTGGTTGAAATTGTTCATGCTTTATGCTTGTTTCAAATCGAATACATTGGAGTATAAGTGTGAATTTTTTTATTTTCTAGTGTTCTTAATTTTTTTATTCTAAGAGTCTCAAAACATCACAATTTGCACTTCCATTCCTTTGAGTAATTCAACAACCTCTAAAATAAATGCTTAATATAAAATCAAATAGACTATTTTCTTGTTAGAAAAACCAACATATTCTAGGTGTAGAGCCTTGGTGTAGGATTTGAGAGAAAACTCTCCAAGGCTATGAAACAAACTAGAATTTGACTAGTGAGTGAAAAATACATTAGTAACAAGGAGTGCCTTCCAAGAAATCACCTCTAACATAGGTCTCAAGCATGATTTCAAGCTAATAAAGTGGAGTAGATATCAACTCTTCACTTGTTTGTTGGGATTAATATGTGTTCAAGGGTTTTGGATTGAGGTTGCAATTCCTTAGGGTGACACCACTTCTCTCTAGAGATTCAAGTCGAGGACTGGGGTCCTACATTCCCTAACCATACCCATAGTATTTACCCATGATTGTTCTTCTCTTTCACAGATTGTGAAGTGGTAACCATAGTGGATTTTCCTAGGGCACCACTTGGGTGACTACAAGTGAGAAGTGCTTGTAGTACTTGAGATGAATGTATAATATCCATTTTATTCCCCCTTGAGGGTGCCTATATTCATAAGGGAACTTCCACCTTAGGAATTGTTGTGTGAGTTTATTGTAACTATATCCCACAACTTCGTTACTTGATATTGGGACTTAATCAACCCAAGCCAAATTTCAAAAGGATATTTTGATCATCTCTTCATTGTATTGGACCTAGGACCTAACCACCCTAAGTTAAGCTTTAGAAGAGTTGTTTTGATTATTGATATCTCTCAGGAACTTTATATTTGCATGCTTCTTGCTTGATTTTTAGTTGGCATTAACTTATGTTTGTCTTGTTCCTTTTGAATCTATAATTAAAAGTGGTTGACCAATTGCTCCATTGTTCTTGAAGGACTCGACATCTTTCACGTGGAAGTGTGGAATCACCTCCTCAAATGAAAATTTTGGATCACACTAACTCCCCTCCATGTGAGCTAGTAGAATAGACCCAAGCTACACTAAACCCTCATGCAAGGGTATAGATATTAACTAAAGTTTATGGATAAACTTCTCAATGATACCAACCAAGGGATCCCTTCCCAAGGGGATTCTTTTATTTTTCCTTTCTTTGGAAAAATTGGTCCCCCCTTGATGGCCACCTTGAATATTATTGGATTGACTGTGGGGCTACTAGTTTGGTTGTTTTCCACTTCAAATGTTACAAATTCTTCTGAGTCTTTTTAAATAAGCACCTTAACTCAAAAGCATTGAATTGATGTGGACCCTTTACCTTGTTTTCTAGAGAAATCCATTCATCCTCCTTCTACCTAGTATGATGAAAGTATATCTCCAAGTAACCAAAAGTCTAAAAGGAATAGAAAGAGGAAGAATAAAAATAAGAAGAAAAGATGAAGGGAAAATTCACCAACCATTACAATTCATCATAGAGACATGTCACTAGTCACTACAAGTCATACTAGAGAAAATAAACCAACCACCACAAGCCATGTTGGGAGCAAGAAACTAGTCACTGCAAGTCATACTGGAGATAAGTCACTAGCCACTACAACGCATGTTGGAAACATGCAACCAACCACTACAAGTCACACTAGGGGAAAGCAATCAACCATTGAAATTCATGTTAGGGGAATTTATATTGATAATAAATCTAGATGAATAAGGTGAAATCCTAATTCGCCTTGTAAAATTTGGAAGGGATATGGCCTTACTTATCTCTTCCCTACTATTCCAAAGGTAAAAAGAGTGTGGTCCCTATATCAAGGATATTTTTCTCTTGAACCATATTTGGTTTCCCAACAACCTATTCAACCATTGGTCAATTCAATTCCCCCACTCTTATGTTGAAGGGTGATATGTCTATTTACTAGGTTTTATTCACTGCCAATTCATAACCTTCTTAACAAGGGGGAATTTCAATCACTTCAAGCATGATCCCTCCAAGTTCTAGGATTATTTCCTTTGATTGGAATAATATTGTTGAGCTTCACCTTCCTTCTTCTTCATCCTTCCAAATAAGGGTTGAAGTTTATTCATTTAGAATTTATCGATGTATAGTATATGAAGGATCCTCTACAAGAATTTTATCCTTCTTGTGTTGGCAAGATATGGGTTCTGCCAAGCTTGTGACTACCATTCAGTTCTCGGATTTACATAGAAGACCTAGTGAATATTTGGGGATTCTTCCTCAATTTCCTATCACATTATGTGAGAAGAATGTACTAGTTGATATGGTAGTGGTGTATTTCCCATTAGACTTCAATACGCTCCTTGGTCACAATTATATATATTCTATCAATGTTGTAGAGTATACGCTCTTTCGAGTGATGTGTTTTACTCACAATGAAAGAATTGTCACTATCGATTAGCTTGCATCTGATAATCACCATCCTTATTGAACCTTATACCATGTAACCCCATTTGTTCATAGTACTTGGGTGAACCCTACCCCGCCATAGGTGAATTATGTAGCATCATATCCTCGGTGTTCAATCACTTTTGAGAATGAGCCTTCACACTTATTTTTTCCCTCTTGGGACATGGTTTCAACAATTGATGAAGTGATTTATCCAATGGTGGCATGGGAACCCTTGCTTCCCCCTACTAGCTCAAAGCACTATGATTTTCCTCTTGAATCTAATGTCACTATTTATACGTCCTGAAGCCCTAGTATTTATAAGTCTTTGCTGATAGAATCCTTATATGTAATATGATTAGTTCACTTCGCCTATTTGGGTCATCAATCCTCTTAGCTCACATGATTTATTAGATGTTGAAGTGCCTTCAGATGAGTCTATCCTTGAATCCATGACTATAACTAATATTCCATGGGAATATATGCATCATTGATCAATTTATTTTCTCGAACTAGAGACTTTAGAGGCTGACTACCAAACAAATCCTTGGCATGAACCTAGTAATGGACTCTACATGAAGAAGTACAATATATAATATGCAAGACTACATAGCAATTTATACTATGTTGTAATTCTAAGGTTTGTTTTCCCAAAGTTTTGTCTTACAGAGTAATATTTGTTATCAGAGGTTTATATTGGATTTTTTAACTTCCAAATGAGTGTTGATCATGTATACAAGACTTTGGAGACATTTTCTTTGGTATTTTCTATGGTAGTCTTCATGGGACTATGATGTATGTCTTTTGATCTAGCATATAGCAACATGTTTTCCCCTACACTCTAATATTACATTATTAACAATCATTTTCCCTACATTATTCCTTAGGTTCTATTCCACCAAGTTGCGACATTATCCTCTCTTCTTTGTTGCACATCGTAACTTGTGTTGTAGTTCCTACCCTTCATGGGTTGCTCTAGTTAGAAATAACCTTGCATATTGGCACCCATGCTACATTTCTTCATAGGATCAGGAGCCCTATTAGCACCATCATTACCTTGCATTGAAGCTATATGACTTCTTATCAGTATTTTTCTAGGCATATCTGATACATTCCCACATTTTTTGCTTCAATTTGTATGGTTGTGTTGCATATCACTTCTTGTGATTTTGAGCGTAATGCCCGCTACTATTCGACATTTGTTTATTACTCCTTATGGATTCTCTTCAGCCACTCACTTTTGCATCTATTTATTCTACATCGTGGAACACTTGTCCCTAGAGGAAACATGTTGATGAGTGTCCATATCCTGCACATCCTTCCTACATATTACATAAGTGTGTTTTTTGCGTTCAAAACTAGTTTTCTTGTCCTACAACAATAATTTCCTCCATTTTATTATGGAATTATTTTGTTCTTTTTTAGGCTTTAATAACATGAAAAAGACACAAAAAATAAATATTTATAAAAAAAAAAAAGCGACGGGGGAAGGATTAAGATCTTTACTTTTTGTGGTAGTGGTCTCAGTTATGTCACCCTTGAACAAAGTACCAAGTTCTGAGTTTTCTTCTCAACAAGTTGCTTTTTAGAATTGCCTTAGGAGCCAAACCTTGGTATTTGAGTTTTCACTCCTCTTATTGGTTACTCTTCTAATCACTATGGAGAGTCTTTTGATGCCTCTTGTGTCATGTAATTATATTATCATTCATTCTTGCGTCAAATGTTTCCCAAGTCACCATTATGTTGTACTTATGTTCAAGGGTTTTGTTTAGCCTATGTTGGCCATTCCTTAGAATTATTGACCATACATGTTTGCCTTCCTAGTTTTCAATTCATTATGTGTAACATCAATATCATTGTTCATTACTCATGCTAGTGTAGAAGGTCCTCATTGACTTCTCACCGCTGAGTCATCTCTTATCGACTACAACAAATTGCTTTGAGAGATTTACCTAGAGTTGGTAGTGCCTTTTGCCTATTTTCATCATTGGTAGGTTAGATTGCACTCAACATATGACATTTCATCATTGGTCACTGACTGAGTGGTTTTTCATGTGTTCAACGAAAATACCTCTATTCATAGATTAGGATTCGTGTTGTCCCTTGGTTTCCATTTTCATCATTGGTGGAATTCCTCACCTTTGTCGACAACTTTCATTATTAATTGTTTATTAGAGGGTCTCTTCCATGCACTATTTCCATCTGGTGCATGTTAGATACATACATGTTGGTGTGTTATTCTATCCTTTGTCCAAGACATTCAAATCATTTTCCTCATGATCATTCATGTTAGATGATAGGTGATGCCTCAATGTCCTCCTTATAGTGGATCTCTTCTCATAAACACCAATTGATTTTCTCTGGGAATTGGATCTAGATATTTTATAGTACTTTAGGGATTAAAATCACCAGTGGCAGGTTCCCTCACTATCGACAGAGGGAATACATCAATGTCCCCTAATTGATAGATTCTACAAGTGTTCAAAAATGGCACATCTATTCACACTTGCTAAAATTTGCTAGGTAACTTGACACCCAATATCATTATCGGTGGGTTTTTTCACATTGTTTAATAGTATACATCAATTATTAGTAATCAAACTATGTATCCCATGTTCAACGTCATCTCATTTATTCACATGATGAAGATTCATACCTTCAATGGGTTTGGATTGAAGACCTTGGGCCATAGTATTGTTGGTTGTGGAGCCTGATTATCTTCCTGATTCAAAGTTCTTTGTTTTTAGTCGTGTTTATACCCCATGAAGACTTTACACCCAAGAAGAATGTACACTCCTCCACGTGGGGGAGTGCAAGGGGGGTTACCCCCCCTACGGGGTTCAGGGGGGTTTCGGGGAAAGCGGGCCCTTGAAGAAAAAATTGCCTTGTAAATGTATATTGTAATTTCATCGTAAATCTAGAACATTCATTATAAGGTCGCAGATATGATGGTAGAAGTTATGTTAGGTTTTTTTTCCCTAGACTGCAACCCTCTTTTATGAGGGAAATGTATTACGGCTATGTATTATTGTGAATATTGTATTCTGAGTGAGGAGACTCTGAGAGAAAGAAGAGGAAGTTACAATGCGTGTGTTGTAGGTTGTATCCCTTCATTTTTCGAATAAGAATAAAAGGACCTGGAAATTTCTCTGGTGGATGTAGCCCACACTGGGTGAACCATGTATATCTGTGTCTCTATTGTATTTTGTATCTTCTGTGTTTTGTTTCCACATTTTTTTTATTTTATTGCTCTACGATCCTGTTTTTCTAACAACTAGTATTAGAGCGAAAGGTAACTCACACGAAAAGAGGGTTCCTAGTTCGAGTGGGAGAAATGGTGGAAGATGGAAATTTTAGGGTCGAGAAATTTAATGGCCAAAACTACAAGTTATGTAAGATGCATATGGAAGATTATTTATATTAGAAGGGTCTATTCCTACCATTGGGTGGAATAGAAAAGAAGTCGATGGCCATGAAGGACGAATAATGGGAGATTCTTGACAGAAAGGATTTAGGAACGATACGGATGAGCCTGGAAGCGTCAGAATCTTTCAATATTTTGAAAGAAAAGACAACAAAGGAGTTGGTGGACACATTGGATAAACTGTATGAAAAACCCTCGACGTCCAATAAGGTATTTCTAATGAAGAGATTATTTAATATGAAGATTATTTAATAACTAAATTCTGTAAAAGTGGACTTTGATGATGAGGTTGATGATGAGGTCGGGGCTCTTATAATATTGTTCTCTTTGCCAGAAAGATGGAACATCTTGGTCATGGTTGTAAGTAACTTTCTGTCTGGTTCAAACACTTTAAAATTTGATGATGTTGTTGGTGTTATCCTTAGTGAGGAAATGCGACAGAAAAGTACAGGTGAGACATCAGGTAATGCGTTAAACATGGAGAACAGGGGAAGACAAAAGGATAGAGGAAAGGGCTCAGGGAACCATAGGAATTATAGGAAGGGAAGATCCAAATATAGAATGGTAAATATAGAGTGATGGAATTGTGGGAAGAAAGGACATCTGAAGAAATACTACAGAGCTCCAAAGAAAAAAAGAGATGGACAGCAGGAGAAAAATCAGAAAGCAAATGTAAAATGTGATGTGTTACAAGATTCTTTGATCATTTTTGTAGATAGTATTTATGAGTCTTGGGTAGTATATTCAAGGGCTTCATTTCATGCCACACCCCATAGGAAAAATTTTCTAGATTATGTTCAAGGTGATTTTGGACAGGTTCATTTGGTTGATGATGCACCATGCAAAATTGTTGGAATGGGAAATGTAAAAATAAAGAAAAGGAATGGAAACCAACGGTTGTTTAAAAAGGTAAGGCATGTTCCAGATCTAAGGGAAAATATATTTTCAACAGGGAAGTTGGAAATTGAAGTTTCTATATCCATATTTACAAATAAGGTGTGGAAAGTCACCAAAAGATCATTGGTGATAGAAAAAGGAGAGAAGGTAGGTACATTGTATATTTGTACTGGTAATAATGACTCTTCTATCTCTTTAGATTCTACAAGAGTGGATACAATACTGTGGAATCATAGGCTTGGACACATGAGTGAGAAGGGGATGTAGATACTTCACAAAAGAAATTTGTTGTCAGATCTTAAACAAATTGAATTGGATTTCTATGAGCATTGTGTTTATGGAAAACCGAAGAGAGTCAGATTTATCAAAATCAGAAAATAAAATAAGAGTGAAAGGTTAGAGCTTGTGCATACAGATGTATGGGGACCAGCTCAGGTAACATTTCTTGGTGGATCTCGTTATTATGTTACTTTTATTAATGATGCAACTAGAAAACGTTGGGTTTATTACATTAAAAAAAAATATGATGTTTTTTATACTTTTAAGAAATTGAAAGCTTTGGTTGAGAATGAGACAGGAAAAAGGTTGAAGTGTCTCAGATCAGAGAATGGAGGTGAATATTGCAGCGAGCAGTTTGATGATTATTGTTCATACCATGGGATTTGTAGAGAGAAGATAGTTCCAGGAACACCACAAGAAAATGGTGTGTCAGAAAGGATGAACAGGACAATCATGAAGCGTGCAAGGAGTATGATATTACATGCTAGTTTTCCCTTACAGTTCTGGGAAGATGTTGTAGATATT
>SNQJ01S0136446.1:15364-25498 GCA_010110895.2 Picea sitchensis
TAGAAGGTACCTAAAAATCTTGCAAGTGTTGTTAGAAGATCTACCAGGTTAATTAGACCCCTTGAACAATAGTCTCCTTCATTGTATTTTTATTGTTGACTGATTTTGGTGAACCAGAATGTTATGAATAGGAAATGCAGATAGACACTTAAAAGAAGTGGGAGCAAGGAATGAAAGAGGAAATGGATTCCCTGGTAAATAACCAGACTTGGGATTTGGTTCAGTTTCCTACAGAAAAAAGAGCATTGCAGAATAAATGGGTTTACAACTTGAAGGAAGAAGATGGAGGTAAAAAGTGGTACAAGGCTAGACTTGTTGTAAAGGGATTTGCACAAAAGAAAGGTATATATTTTGATTAAATATTTTCTCTTGTTGTTAAAATGAATTCAATTAGGACTATTTTAAGTCTTGTGGTAGTAGAATATTTTCATATTGAACAGTTAGATGTAAAAACAACTTTTCTCCATGAGGATTTGGAGGGAGAGATTTATATGCAACAGTCGCAGGGGTATGAGGTCAAAGGAAAGGAGAATTTGCTATGCAGGTTGAAGAGATATTGTATGGCCTAAATCAAGCTCCAAGGTAGTGGTATTTGAAGTTTGACAGGTTTATGACAGAACAAGGTTATAGTAGATGTCATTCTAATCACTCTGTTTATTCTAAAAGGCTAGAAAATTGAAGTTATATTATCTTGTTATTGTATGTAGATGACATACTTGTTGTAGGGACTAATATGCAGGATATAAATGTGCTCAAGAATAAATTAGCTAATTCATTTGCGATGAAGGATTTGGGTGGTGCAAAGAAAATCCTTGGTATGAGAATAACAAGAGACAGGAAAAATCACAAATTGACGTTGTCTCGGGGTGAGTACATAGAGAAGGTGTTGGAGAGGTTTAGAATGCAGAATGAAAAACCAATTATTACACCTTTGGCCATCCATTTCAAATCAAGTAAGGAAATGTATCCCAAGACACAGGAGGAGATAGAATACATGTCTAGGGTCCCTTATTCATCAGCAGTTGAAAGCTTGATGTATGCGATGGTTTGCATAAGACCAGATATTGCACATGCAGTGGGAGTTGTGAGAAGGTATATGAACAATCCAAGTAAAGAACATTGTGATAAAGTAAAGTGGATTCTCAAGTATTTGAGATGTATTGCTACTCATGCATTAATTTTTGGAGGTTCAAACACTATTCTAAAGGGATATGTTGATTCAAATATGATAGGTGACCAAGATAGCAATAGGAGAACCATAGTGTATGTTTTTTCTATAGGTGGAACAACAGTAAGTTGGATTTCGAAATTGCAAAAGGTTGTAGCACTTTCAACAAAAGAGGCAAAGTATGTTGTTGCTACAAAGGCTAGTAAAGAGATGATTTGGTTATAGAGGTTTATGGAGGAATTGGGAAAGAAGCAGGAGAATAGAAGGTTGTATTGTGACAATGAGAGTGTCATTCATATTGAAAATAACTTAGCCTTCCATTCGAATACTAAGAATATAAAACTCAGGTACCATTTCATACGATCTATCTTGAAAGATGGAAATTTGAATTTGGAAAAGATACACACTAGCCAGAATCCTGCAGACATGTTAACAAAGGGAGTAACCAGGGAGAAACTATGTTCTTGCTCAGTTTCAATTAGTCTTCAAGCATGAAGGTGAAGATTATAAATTTTCTAGGTCCAAGAAGGATCATAGTCCAGCATATGCAACAGCAGTGGATTTTTTGAGATCAGTCTCCAAGTGGGAGATTGTTGGTTATGGAGCCTGATTATCTTCCTAATTCAGAGGTATCTGTTTTCAGTTGTGTTTATACCCCATGAAGGCTTTACACCCCTAAATAATGTACACTCCTCCATTTGAGGGAGTGTAGAGGGGGTTACCCTCCTTGCGAGGTCTAAGGGGTCCATCCCCCCATCTGAGGGGTCCGGGGGAAAGAAGGCCCCCGACAAGGGTTTGAGGGACAGTGTTCCCTGATGGGGGTTCAGGGGGAAAGCCCCTGAAGGAAAAATTACCTTGTAAATGTATATTGTAATTTCATAGTTAATATAGACCGTTCATTTTATGGTCACAGATCTAACGGTAGAAGTTATGTTAGGGTTTTTTTCCCTAGAATGAAACCCTCTTTTATGAGGGAAATTTATTGCAGCTATGTATTATTTTGAATATTGTATTCTGAGTGAGGATACTGTGAGATAAAGAAGAGGAAGTTATAATGGGTGTATTATAGGTTGTATCCCTTCATTTGTTGGATAATAATAAAATAAGTACCTGGAAATTTCTCTAGTAGACCTAGCCCACACTGGGTGAACCATGTGTGTATGTGTCTCTATTGTATTGTGTATATTTTGTGTTTTATTTCCGCATTTGTTTTATTTTATTGCTCCGCGATCCTGTTTTTTTAACAAGTATCATCTCTTCTTTATGATACTACCTGAGTCACATAAAAATTCCACCCACCTTCATGATATTGTTACTTTTAGAGAATCAATTTTTTCATCTCATAATTTTGGCTATTCTCTTGGTGTACATTGAGACGTAGATCCACATTGTATTTCCTCATGGCTATGATCTATTTTGACATCGATCCAATTTGTATATTTTTCATGGCCATGGTTTACGCATACTATATACTTCATGGATTTGTAGTGTACTTGAATTGGTATCCATGCATTTGCACATAAAAGCATGGGAGTGTATGCCTCAAGAAGAGAGTCATTTGACACTTTGGGTTATGTTGTAGGTAATTTCTTAATATGAACTTTAGTGAACTCCACCTAGTCCCACTCAACATCTTCCTCCATGATTTGGTAATGTATTTTTGTCATCATCTCCCCTTATAACCTCACATGATAGGGGGCATTTGTTATAGTATATTTTGACACCTCCATGTGTTATATGCCTTATTGGCCACCATGAACCCCTCTTGTTTTATTTCATCACTATATAGATTGCATAAACAACCTCCTTGGAAATACACATGCTCCTCCTACTCACAAAAGGAGAATATGCATGCCCTTCATACTCACAAAAGGTGCATGTGCCTCAAAAAATTGATAAGAAAAATATAAAATGCACAAAAATCATGCACTCTTGAGCACGGTTTACAAGAAAACTACTTCCATAACTTCTAGAAACTCATTTCATATTGTCTCAACCAACTCATAATCGTATTAAATGAGGCCTAAAGAGAATGTGAGGATAAGAACTTATGTAGTAGTTGAGATGTCATTTTGATATCCTTGTACTATAGAAATAAGAGGTGGTTGTTTCCCTTGGGTTTTTATGAGCTTCATCCCTTAGGAAGCCCTTGTTTTCTGAGTATTTTCTTCTTTTCATGCACTTGAGGTTCAAATGTTTCAATTTCCCTCATCTTGTTTTGCAAAGAGTTGGAGTCTACAAGAAGCCATGAGTGACCCAAGGACGGAGAAATCTAGATGACGATTACAGAAGGTGCCACCAAAAAATCAGGTATAACTTTGAATAGTGATGTTTTCCATTAATAAAAAGGAAGATATATCTTATTTCCCTCCCCCAAATCCAGTGTTTGTTTTCAATAATTTATCTCCTCTTCTATTTGGTTGTGTAACTAAGTCTCTATTAACTCTATATGTTTCTTAATCTTGGGGGAGTTGAACTCTGAAAGACCACCTAAAATTCTTGCCACTCGAGATTTTCAACCTCTCACTCAGATGGGTGGGAACTATGCTTGGTTTGATGGGGACTCACAAAACTCGGGTTCAATTTGTGGGGTCAGTGGGATGTTATTCTCTTGTGATGGATCTCGGATCACTTGGACCTTAAATTGTGGCTTTGGGACTAACACTAAAGCAGAGATTCTTGGAGCATGGGCCTCCATTTACCTGGATACTTGTCATAATATTTTGGATCTTCACTTAAGAGGAGATTCCAAAATTATTATTGACTGGTTAAACAGAAGAGGAAAGCTCCATGTTTCAGATTTGGAATGTTGGAAGGATAGAATTCTAGAACTAACTCAGACCTTCTCACAGATCATATTCTCACACATTTACAGGGAGCTAAATGTGGATGTTGATATTCTGTCCAAAAAATATTTCTTGGAGCATCCCAACATCTTAACTTATCATCTCGGGGTAGATGGACTTGAGGGCACTACTCATAGTATTACTATATTCTAGCTTTTTGTTTGTTGTTCCTTTGTCATTTGATGCTCGCCTTTCATTGAACTGTTCGCAACCATATTTCTGTATAGTTGGAACATTCACCATCTTGATTTGGAGTTTCCATTTGTAGCTTTGATAGGCATCGTAAAATCATGGATTGGACACTTTTTTGTATCTTACTTAGATAAACTCCAATTCTAATACAAAGAGAAATTTTTCATTTGGAAAAAAAAAAAAAAAGTCTCTTGGTTGGTTATTTAGGATTAGTTGTTTCATATTTTTATGTTTTTATGTTTTTGGTTCAAGGAAGGTTTATTGTCCTCTTGTGTACAAGTTTGAATCTTAGATTGGATTGAAGGCAAGTGGAGCAGGATTGATACATGAATCCTTGTCTCAAAATAACCATCAGGACCAAGTAGGTCCTCCTTGTAATTATAAGGTAGTTGCATCAAGTAGTTGTAGGCTAAAAATAGACATTGAAGTGCATTATTCTTTGAATCTGATCTATTATAGTTCACCCTAGTTATAGGATAAATTCATCCACAACAATGTTGAAAGTATCAAATCTAGAAATCAATCTATGAACTTCCTACTAGTAGTTTTTTAAATGAAGGGAGTTATAGTACATTATTTTTTCATTTGTCTGACAATTATCTCATAATCTCCAAACACTTTTATTTTTTTCAAATTTCAAATCCATGGCCTTTTTCAAACCCTGTACAAGCCCCTCATATTTAGTTGTATTATTAGTATAGTAAAATTCTAATCTACATGATAGAGAACTAATTTTACTCTTGGGATCAATCATAAGGTAACCAACTCCCTCTTGGGATTTGGAACCGTCTAAAAATAGATTCTAGATATGTCAGGTGTAACTATGGCATATTTTATGAGTTTCTATAGTATTCAGAGATTTTTCAAAAATAGAATTTACATAATTTATAGAGTTAATGTTACAATCAGTTTTATCAGTGTTATCTTCCCATAAAAACATTTTTTATTTGTTATTTTCTAGTATGTTGGAAGTTTTAGCAATGAAATTCCCAAAATAAGAATCGATAGCATAATTTCCAAGAATTGGAAATTCATAATATGAGGGCTCATTTGCTACATCAATATCAATTATTGTGTGTCTCGTGCATCTTTCCATATCAATCTTGATCTTGTTTGGTTTCCCAATCCATGGAAGATAAAGATGTGACCAATCTAAGGCAAAGTAACCGTGGAGTTTCTATGACCAATCTCCGCCAAGAAATAGATCATATGCCTTAGGAATGTCCACTATGATGATGTATATTGTTTGATGAAATTTAGGGTTAGAAGCTACTCAGATGAAGACATCCTTTATTTTACCAATAAATTTAACTTATGTTATGTCAAGAGGAAGTATATGAGTTTCACACTGGGTCGGAGTTGCATTCAACTTTCTACAAATATAATATGGCATAACATTTGAAGATGCTACCGAGTCTACCAAAAAATTATGCACATTTTGATTGAAAATTTCAAAAGTTAATAGGAAAGGAGGGGTCAAATATTTATACTTTTTCCTCGAAAGGGAAATGTTGATACTAGAATTTTGTAGGTTGTTAATATTTTATTGATATTCCTAACAACAATTTTTGGTTATGCATCAATATATTTCAAATCATTCAATAATTGTTTATGTTTCTATGATATTTTACATAAGTCAAGGATTTAAATGTTTTCTTTTATCTTCTTAATATCCTTGATGATGTTTTATTCCATGGGGTCTAGGTAACTAATCAAAGCCTTACCAGTATTAGGGGTACTGGAGGAATTCTTAGTAGTAGGAGTTGTGACCCAAGTTTTTCTAGTATTCAGATTTTGGGAAGTAGTTGGTTTATAGAGGCACTAGTACCTTTCTCCTTGCATGGTGATCACTTTATATAGGCAACCCTTTGTCTATTAATTATTCATATTCATCCATGTTACAACCAAGGAGGATTCCCCATAGAACCATGGTTGATTCACTAGGTTTATCCTCACTTTCTTCATCTACTTCTCCCTTAGCCGGCTCATCAAATACTTATGCTTGTATGAAGTCATCCAAAAACCTATTATATACCATGTTCATGGAATTTATACATTTGGGATAGGTTTTTTTATGAATGATTAGCTTGATTGTAGTTGAAATAATTATCCATAGACACCCCTTCTAAATTTATATTTAGGTTTGCAAGGGGGGTTCAACGGTTCTAGGAGGGATAGGTCTTGTTGGCCCTTAGTTATGGAAGAAAGTGAAGATTAAGGAAGAAAGGTGAAGTACAAACTGCATGGAAGGCACATTGACTGAGAATGGGTTGAAGTGGTCAAAGAAGCATAAAAGAAGGAGCAAAGTAAGGGAAAGTTATCCATTGGAAGAGAAGAACAAGGAAGACAGATCAGCAAAGAATATGGATTGTGGACAACTCTGCAAGTGGGAAATTCCATCAACGGATGCTTTGTATCACCTCGCGGGAAAGAAGGAAGGACAAGTTGGTGAAGCCCTTAAAGCATGGGTCAAGTTGACCTATGGTTTAGACACTTAGGGTTTTGGTATTTAGGGTTTTGACACTTAGGCTTTGGTCTAAGGGTGTCCAAGAGTCATGTAATGTATAAATAGAGGTTGAGAAGAGTTGAGAAGGTTGGTTAATGTCTGTCGATTATTGCCATTGTTGAGAGAGAAGCATTGTGTTGCAAGAGCATTATTAAGTCTGTATTGTAAGATCTTCAGCTGGGTGCGAAGATCAACCCTACAGCTGGGTGCGCAGGGAGGGGAGAGAAAGAGAAAGAGAGAGATTTGCAAGCTAAGAGCACAAATAGAACTGTATGTTTCCATTTAATATATCAAGAAGCACAGTTATGTGGATGTATCCCTAGGGAGAGGGTGAACCACGTATATATTGTTGTTCTCTGTGGTTGATGTTGTGCTCTTTGCTTTCTGTAACTGTAATTGCATTGGTGTGTTAGATCTAAGATATAACTTGCAAAGTAAGCTTAAGACTGGTCGATAATATCTAGATTGTTGTTTGTTTTTGCCTTGGATCCACTTTCCATTTCCTCTGGTTGTAGACACCTATGTCCTGCAACCCCCTATTGCTACTTCAGGTGATACTACATCTGCTTCGCAGGTGTTGCCGAAAGGGCCAGTAGTTAGGGCTTGTCGGTGCATTATAAGAGTTGAACCCTGGGTCTTCCCTTGTGCCAACAAATGGTTATGTTGTCGAGACCGGGATCTTCTTGAGGGAATGTCAAGGTGGTTTCCATCGAAGACAGAGATTCAGAAGTGGATAGAAGAGAAAGAGAAGCACTTCGTTGAAGCCCATAACAACAACCCTAATCTTAGTACAAAAGACTGGTTGGGAAGGCATATCTTTAACGACATACATGAGATTTTCTTTGGAGGAATTCATAAAGAGTTATACGAGTGGTTAGCCAGATTAGCAGATACCCAGTTCGAGATCAGATCTAGACCACTTGTGGTTTGGATGTCAGTGTTGATCAAGAAGGTCAAGAGAGTTGATAACGTCGTGTCAAGAGTAGTAGATCATTGGTTTGATAGCCCCATTGGAGGGTACATTACTAAGTTTTCTATTGACAGAGTAGAGTCATATATCCAAGCAGAGAGATATTTATTTAAGGGACCTAGAGGAAAAATTTTACACTTTTTGAAGTTGAAGATAAAGATGTTATTGTATGAGAAGAACATCTTGAATATACAGTAATCAGTCGGATTGAAAAGATAATGCTCAAGAACTCAGACAGCGATAGCGACACAGAGGTCGGGCATACGTGCAGTGGGAGAACCTTTAGAGAAGTTCCTTTGGTGAACCTGTTTGAGTAGAGTCACGAGCCACTGGCATAGGATGAAGGGTTCTACAGTGGATAAGAAGAAGAGTTATTGAATGACGAAAATTTAGAGTCCGCTAGGGAAGAAGAAGGGAAGACTGAAGAACCTCACCGAGAAGAATCAGAAACTTCATGGATTGCGCCTACCGTCGAAGTAAGTACTATTACTCCTCATGTTATTTTAGTAGCACTAAGTAAATAGAGTAGCCATAGTTATCAGATCACTCAGAGAACTGTTACCAGTAGTTCAGTACATACACAGTCAAGAAACCTAGGAAGATCTATGGCAGATGAAATGAGGTTACCTATCTTTAGAGGAGACGGATCTGAAGACCTGATCAACATTGGTTATTATGCGAAGTTGTTGGGCTCGAGATATGATCACTTTTATGATGGTTATTATACACTTTTACCACATGTACATATGTGTTTTTCATCTTTTGAAGCAGCTTTTTGAAATTTTTTATGATAAAACGGTATGATCAACATAAGGTACGTATGATTCATGTTTAATGATTGTATCGAGTATAATTCATCATGTTTTTACATTTCCAAGGATCTGATTCACATTTTTTATGTTACAGGGTGAAAATGCACCACGTTTATGCTTCTGGCACTTGATCTGACACTCCTTCCAGCACTCGATTTGGCACTGCATCCAGCACCTCTTCCTGCACAAAAACAGAGGGCGACTTGGTGGTTATGGTATTGGCGGCCAGTGATGGGTGAATCGGGAATGTGGGTTTTTTTCATGCTTTCCCCCTCTAGCTATTGAGCTTCCGACAACTTAGTTTCAGTTGTTCAAGAGGGAAATTATTGGCTCGCTCGGTTTTATCAGTTAAGGCATCATGTATTGTAATTTGCCGAATTTAGAAGTGGTTCAACCCTCCTGTGGTCGACCACTTGGTATGTAAGCTTATAAATACCACTAGGATGGTCATATAGTTGTTAAGCATCAGATACATCGGTGTGATAGGAACAAATACGTTTTTACTCTGTTTTGAGTTTTTACATTGCCAGATTATACCAGAACTGTGTTTTTGAGTTTTTATGGTGAATTCATCTTGTTGAGTTCATGATGTGCTTTTAGAAAGTGACCACGGCCTAATGGGGGGCCCACCAACAGTCCGGTAACTATCTTTGTGTTGTTTATGCATTTCATAATTTAGTTGTTCTCTTTATTTTCCTGTACATGCATTTTATTGTGTTAATTAGTTTGTTGTTGTAGTTTAATTGCTTTGACTCTCTTTTGCAGGTTAGTATGATGGATTGTGTTAGCATGCATTAATCTTGTAGTTAGGAACAGATTTGCAAATCCCTAGTCTAACCCCATGTGTAGTTAGATATTAGATTACGTCTTTATTTATGATTTTAGAATTAAGTTTAAAACAGAGTTTTAATTAGAATAGAACATAGCTTTTATTTTGAGCTTTCTTAGACAAGGATTTGATGGATGGATAGCATCAAATTCAGTTTTTAATCATAGCTTGCTTATTTAATTTTTACGTAGAATTGGCTTAGCTAGTTGTTGATTAATGTAGTTGTTAGTTTACTTTTTAATGTCATGTTTTAATTTATGTTTTCAAGCACTTTCTTATTGTAGTTTGAACTTTGAATTGTTATAATAGATGTAGCATAGTTTCATTTATGTAATTTCCTTTCCTAGAATTAAATTGCAATTATATTTCTTAGTTAATGGTTGAATCTAGTTTTTCTTACATAGTATAGAAGTACAATGATGATCTCGTTATATTGTTGATGGTTAATAAATATGCAGGGTAATTGATGAATTTCAGTAATGGATAAATTCTCATTAGATTGTTTAATCCATACCTTTCATTTTGCTATTAATATTAGTGTTGATCTTATACCACTTGAATTATCCTTTGTTTTCAAGTGCCATCGAGATATTATCTGACACCGAAGACATTCACACAACCACCGGCATTATATTTGAATTGTCATAGGTTAAAAGATAGTTTTCCTGTTTTCATAGATTAAGAAATAGTTTTCTTGCTTTCATAGATTAAAAGAGATAGTTTTCCTCCTTTCATAGCTCAGAAGATATAGTTTCTTGCTTTAATAGCTTAGGAAATAGTTTTATTGTTGTTGTAGGATAGATAGTCTTTT
>SNQJ01S0136449.1:4224-15164 GCA_010110895.2 Picea sitchensis
GTAAAATAGAATCTCATTTTATATTCTTAGGGAAATGGATTATATAGTTGACATTGGGCAATCATCTAAATCTAGCGCGGAGACTTGGGCATGCAACTACGTAATTTTTGGTATGTCATATATATTCCTGCTATATATATCGTATATATTCCTGCTAGAGAGAAACACTTTGAAATCAATTGATTATATAATATTGTATTATATAATATTTATAATATATAATATTATAATATATAATATTGCAATATATAATATTGTAATATTTAGTGGGGTAGAACTTATATATGCTTTCAGAGGTGTATATATTTTTTACTCTATACCACATACATTGCCACTATATACCATATACATTGCATGGAATATTAGATATTTGCAATAGGAAGTATATTTTAAGGGTGGTTGAACTCATTTCGTTTTATTTGTAATGTGAAAGGTGTTGTTTTGCATGTCCATTGTTTTTTGTATTTACTTACATTGTTTTTTTCATTGATAATTTTAGAGAGATGTGAGAGGAGGGCTATACAAGAAAAAAATGGATATGAGGTGAGATGAGGGGGAGGTGCACTGTTTTTTTATATAGCATGGTTTCTTTTGTAAATTTATGGGAAAGGGTTTATTGGTTTTAATTGAAATGTGTGATGTTCAATATCTAGAAAGGAGGGAATGTGAATATGATATCAAGGTCTATATCTATATTTATACACAGTAAGATAGATTCTCTAATCTGCTCTGTTCCACTACATTATTTGATAGATAGGGAAGTTACCTATGTATTTTTTTGGAATATTTGTAATGTGAAGGGCATGGTTATGCGAGTTCATACCATATAATTGCAAAGAATACTAGATATTTGCGATAGGAAGTACATTTTAAGCATGGTTGAACTCAGTGTGGTTTATTTGTAATGTTAATGGCATTGTTGTGCATCTCTATTGTTTTTTTCTGCATGTACTTACATTGTTTTTTTCATTAACCATTTTAGTGGGGTAGATCCTAGTGTGTAAGAGGAGGGCCAGAGAAGGAAAGATTGGCTATGGAGGTGAGATGACAAGGGAGGTTAGGAAAGATTGCCTATGGAGGTGAGATGACGGAGGAGGTCCACTCCATTTTTGGTGTATGGATTGGTCGTGACCTTAAAAATAGATTAATATACATCCTGAGTGGGCCTAATGGTTAAGAATGTGCGCTTCCTCCTAAGAGGTCACAAGTTCAAATCCAGAGGGGGTAGGGTATGTATACCTCCGTAGAATTTACCAATCAAATCGTTGGTCGGAGGGGGTCTCATACACCAATTTGGTGTCTGGCTTGGTCGTGACCTTACAAATATATTAGTATAGCCTAAGTGGGCCTAATGGTTAAGATGTGTTCCCTCCTAAGAGGTCACAAGTTCAAATCCAGAGGGGGGTAGGGTATGTATACCTCTGTAGACTTTACCAGTCAAATCACTAGGTGGAGGAGGTCTCATACACCAATTTGGTGTCTGGCTTGGTCGTGACCTTAAAAATAGATTATTATTATTATTATTATTATTATATAGAATGGTTTTCTTTGTCAATTTATGGGCAAAAGGCTTATTGGTTTTAATTGAAATGTGTGGTGTTCAATAAGTATCTGGAAAGCAGGGAATGTGAATATGANCATGTATTTTTTGGATTGATATAAACATTATTAGTCTATTTGATTTTTTCACAAAATGCTTGATTCATAGAAGACTTGATATTGTAGGAGGAAGGAAAATCTACAAACCTATTTTCGATCGGAGTCCTATTGTAGGAGGAAGGAGAATCTTCAAACCCAATTCAGAACCGAGTCTTAGTGAGACTTTCAACAACATTAATATCAAGTTTGTTTTAGCTTAGTTTTACAAGATTGATATATTTTTATGAAAAAATGATGAAATCACTGATTTGTTTCTAATGCTTCTTGCATATTCAGGCAAATTCACGTCGACTCCAAACAATGTCATAAACAAGTGCTACCTAGGCGCAACTCCACTAGAAAAAATGGAAAGGTATATAATGATCATTTAATTCATTATCTTGTACCAGAGGGACACAAATTTTCTATGGAATCAGTAAAATGTTATTCTGTAATCGATAGCTTCATGCATGCTAGTGTAATTGCAATCAAAGTTGTACACTGAACTATGTCTAGAAGGAAATGTCTCCAAAACATATTCATCATTGGAATGGAAAACAAACCATCATCATTGGAATGGAAAACATAAAAAAGGTTCATGAAGTACCAGATAGAAGAAAATCTATTTCTCTGTATCCATTTTTGGGCTATGTTTCCATTTCTTGGCTATGTTTCGCTCTCGAATTTCCATTGTTCCATCAAAATTGAAATAATTAAATAATGAAATATTTAGTTGAGGTGGTTTCTACACTACATCTAATAGAAAAGGCATTGATGAGAGTCGATGTTGCATAGAAAAGGAGGTGATGAAAGAAGAAGATGCATAGCCAGGAGATGCGAAGGTACAGATGAAAATGGAAGTGACATAGCGATATGGGAAGGCGATGATGAAGGCATAGCTAGATGGGAAGGTGATGATGAAGACAGAATGACGTGGCAGGATAAGGCTTCGACAGTTAGAGCGACATTTGTCTGTTAATGCAGTTAGACTAACATTTGTAGTAAAATTTGTTTGTTAATGCATCAGACTGACATTTGACAGATCAAATCACCCTCATCTCATAAACAACTTCAATAAACTTTAGGTTATAGGTTATCTAACATTGCAGAAAATAGAAAATGCATTGTGTCAGAGTAGTGCCTATTTAAAGATTGAAAACTTATTATATATTATGATATCTAAGATTATCTTGGCAATAATACTTCGATTATATTAGCCAATAGAATGTTTGATAAGTTCAATTTAAATATATAAAAAAAAAACATATATCCTATGTACAAGTTTGGAAAAGAAAAAATATATTTGAAGCCAAACTCAAACTAATTGAGGGTCAACATGGAATCGAATGCTAGAGTCCATGGCTTGCCTTCGGCAGGGACTAATAAGGTTTACTTTGAGATATACATTTAGATTCTTAAGAATATCTTTGGACCACTCTCTCACTATGTCGTAACCGCCCCTACACTTCTAGTCAAAGGAAAAGAAGAAGAGTGCTCACATTCGTATTGTCAAAACCTTATAATTGCCTCTGCAATATTTAATGCAAGTGAAAGTGATAAAGAAGAGGTGATGGAGAAACTCGTCTTTCCATATTATCAAAACATTATCATGCAATATTATCAAAACATTCCATGTCTTGATTTTGAACATGATTGTACCAATACCAAAACTGCATTAGCTTATGTTCTTAAAATTAGTGTTGCATCCTCGGATGGGGTGTTAGTGCGCAACACTTGGCCAATGGAGGAGCTGACATCTTCCACCTCTCCGAGGGACATGTGATCAACACATGACAACCCCTCCTTATGACTCCAGTCACCCTCCATTATTGCAGTGTGTCCCCTGCTGGACATTCATTTCGGCCATGGCGAAGGTCGGCTTACCAATACCTTTGTGCGTGTGGGCATTTAGTCTGCAAGCGCCATTTTATGTCGATGGCTCTCCTCATAATATGCCATTCCTTCTCCTCCCCCTTGGTTGATCCTGCTTCGAGGTGTTCTCCCTAGTTCCCTTGGGCGATTTTTTTCTCTCGCCTTCGACGTTATCCCTTCTCAATTCTTTGTTCTTGTAGGATATGCCTCGGCAGAGAGGAAAGCCTAAAATGGGGCCTCTTTGGTATCAAAGAAGAGCAGCCATGGATCATCGCTTGCCCGTTCTTGCACCACCACCCAAATCCTCACCCCCGACATCCACTCACCCACCCCCCCTGGAACATCCAAGCCGTCCACAGTTGTCTTCGCCCTTGGCATGTAGGGTGGAGTGGTTCGACCTATAACGAAATCCACTGGGCTTTGTACCCAATCCAATTTCGGACATTGCTTCACCTTCTCAACCTGCAATGGCACCACCTTCTCCACCGACATTCATTCCTCCCTATGACTCCAGTCACCCTCCATTATTGTAGTGCGTCCCCTGTTGGACATTCATTTTGTCCATGGCGAAGGCCGACTTACCAGTACCTCTGTGCGTGTGGGAATTTAGTTCGTAGGTGCCATTTTATGGCGATGGCTCTCCTCATCGTATGCCATTCCTGCTCCTCCCCCTTGGCTGATCCTTATTTGAGGTGTTCTCCCTGGTTCCCTTGGGTGATTTTCTGCTCTTGCCTTTCGTGCTATCCCTGCTCAATTCTTTTTTCTTGAAAGATATGCCTCGACAGAGAGGAAAGCCCAAAAGGGGGCCTCTCTGGTATCGAAGCAAAGCAACCATGGATCATCGCTTGCCCGCGCTTGCACCACCACCCGACTCCTCACCCCTGGCATCTGCTCACCCCCCCTAGAACATCCAAGCCTTCCACCATTGTCTTCGCCCTGGGCATGTAGGGTGGAGTGGTTCGACCTGCAAGGAAATCCACTGGGTTTTGTACCCGGTCCAATTTCGTACATTGCTTCACCTTCTCTACCTGCAATGGTGCCACCTTCTCCACCCGCCTCGCCACCTTCCACTCACTCTACTCTCGTGCCTTCTTCCGCTCTTTCTGCTCCTACACCATCGCCTTCACCTCGCGATTCTCCACCACCTTATTTTTCTGGGCCAGTGCTGGAAGACCTTCACGTTCAATTGGACAAATTCACTGTCAAGGAGGAATCGCCTCGTCCAGAGCCTCACTTCTACTCAGATGGGGCGTTGTGTGCGTCATGCTCGTCTTCTTGTTGTTTTAGGTAGCAAGACTCGGTCTCGATTCTCCACGACCTGGTATTCTCTATTCGTCAAGACATTGATGACCTTCGCTTTCGCATGGAGCACCTTGGCCAATGCGCAGAGCAATTGGAAACTTTGTTGGCATTCATGCTTCGACCCATGCAAGCACAGGACATAGACACTACAACCACAGATTTTTCTGGCTCTGCCACCACAGATTATTTTGGCTCTGCCACCACAAATGGACAGCGCAGGAAACATGACCTTCCCTCGGGACGTGGGCAAGCGAGCCGAGGATGATGATACTAGAAGGGTGCACCACAGACCATGACAGTCAGACCAGAAAAGTCAGAGAATGGCCAGGTGTTTACATGTATGTCTTTCTATTTCTAGCACCTTCAATTTTTATGTTGGTCAGAGGATAGTTGTTTTTTAGAATTTTTGTTAAATATCTACCCTTATGGGCAGTCGAATCGGTTTCCCTACGGGGTGATTCAAACAGGATTGTTTAATCTCTCTTCGGCATGCTAGGAACTGGGATGAGCTGAATTGGTTTCCCCTCGGGGCAATTCAACAAACTCTTCCCCTCGGGGCAATTCAACAAACTCTTCTCTATGATTTCACTGTGGATATTGTAATTTTGTTTTATGACAGGTAATATATAGATACTTACTTTTAAAAAAAAAGAATTAGTGTTGCATGTGAAGTGGTGGAGCATTACTTATCAAATTTACTTAAAATATATCTATTTTTACCTAAAATCTAATAAAATTTATTTATTTATATCAAATAATAAATCTATATACAAAAAAAATTATTTTTCTCCTACATATAAAATATTCTATTTTATTCTCAAAATTTGAGTCATGGAAAATAAAACAATTACTATAATTGTAAATTATGTTACAAATGTTGTTACAAGATCGTTCTTTTGATATTACAAGTTTGATATTCTCTTGCTATTACAACTTTGATATGTGGCCAATATTCATCCCAACAAAGAACAACTATATGCTATTATTGATAATAGCAATAAAAACTATACTAAAACCAACAAATAATAGCAACCTCTTGCTATAATAGCTATAATATAAGGCAACAAAATAGTCAACCAGTTATTATTTATTCTATAAAATAAATCGTCAACAAAATTGAAAGGAGATTATGAAATAAAACATTCCTATCATCATTAATTAATACATTTTTCTTTGCCAACTGATATTATAAAAAGTTTAATTTAGGGTTGGAATCAGGGTTGGAATTTCAAATTTATTTTACCTGTCAAGTGAAATTTTGATGAGGTCATTTGTTTTTTATGCTCCTCATTTTACGTTTTACCTCAAATTCATGAGTGTGAAATTGTCTTGTGTTATTGAATGTAAATTTGATTGAATGGATACTCAATTAACTATTAACACTTTATGTAAACTAGGAGTATGGACTAATTAAATTTTAAGGATTGGGAATCTGAAACTAATTAAATTTTGTTTATTGTTATATTTAATCCTCCAACAAACCTTTGCCCAATCCCTCTTTAGTGTAAGGCCTAGGTAGGTGACACACTATAGTAAACTAAGCACCTAGAATTTATGACAAGTACACTATGAAGTAAAACGTCAAACTGATGGGTTAGGATTTTTTAGACCAATAAATTTTAACGTGTAAATTTTGTATCTACATATCAAATACATCTAAAAACCAAAAAAAACCGTCTTGTAAGACATAAGACAACGTTGACACTAAAGCCAGTCCCACGAAGATGGGAATCACAACTAACGTCAATGATTGTTTCCACCTTAATATAATATTCCTTTGATGCGGCACACATTACCTCGAGCTTACGTAGAGTAGTAGTTAAACTAGAATACATTTTAATAATATTATTTTGATGTGGCACACATCACTAGGAAATTACGTGGAATAATAGGTAAAGTAAAATACGTTCTAATAATTGGCCATATATGTGCAGAGTTTTTGTGGAAAAGCTAAAGACAACCCATCTTTGTTGCATTTAAGGAAAAAAAAATTAACATTTTTATGAATAATTTTTAGATTAAATTTTTATTTTGAAGCAAACATCCATTCATTTGTTTTTATAAGTGATTTAATGAGATGTAGCAAAAGTTCAACCATTTTATTGCCTATCACAATGCCATATCTTAATATCTAAAAATTCCATTCATAGAGTTTTGTTTTTTCTCATATCTTCTATTATCCATTTTCAAAGACAAATCATTTGAATGAAACATGAAGAAAGGGATCAATCCCTACTATAATACCATGATATGGTGTCATCCTTAGCATCATTGCCTCTTCTCTTTTTTCTCTTAGTTTCAAGTTAAGATAATGCATTCTCTTAGTTTCAAGTTAACATAATGCAAAATAAGATGCTACAAGGGACAACGAGATTTGTGTCAATTTCAATTTTACATCATTGTGGTTTATTTTGCATCATCTTCTTTAATGTGTGCTTTGTAAGGGGTCATATTAATTATGAAAAATATTACATAAAGAGTTTATCTATATTGAGTTAGCATTAGAATGTGTTATATAATTTTGTGCAAAACACTTGAAAGAGACACTTTTACATAATTTTTGCATCAAATGCATGTTAGTTTCATCACATTAGCATCATCATATGTCAATTTAGGCATTGATATTTAATATTGGGCATTATTTTTGTGTCATCCTTAAATCATGATAGAATCATGATAACATCGAAAAACTGAATTTTTGATTAATTTTACATCATATTAACGTTGTATTAGTGTCATTGATCTTTCTTTTATCGTATTAGTGTTGAAATAGAAATGTTTTGTATCAAATTAGCATCACATATGTGTGTCAAAATTGCACCCTATTACATGTCATTTTCATGCTCAACCAAATTTCATCAAAATTTACATCATTTTAGTGTCAAAATTGCAATGTAATTGTATAATTTTTTTGTTAATTTAATTATTATTGGTTATTTGTTTGTTTTTATTTAACTAATTATTAATTAGTATAATTAATAATAATATTTATTATGGTTATTATTACTGATTTTATTATTAATAATTATTTTTTTATTAAATGTTATTTTTTATAATATCTAAATATCAATGAGATTGATGATTAGAATAAGTCTATTTTATAGCGTACTAATCATGCGAGGAAAAATCATATACCATAATGCAATTATGAAATTTTATATCTATACTTGGGGCACATTTTCCTAGCGAAAGATGTTGTTTGGCCTTAAAAATACTAGAGCCAGTACTTTACAACGGGCCATGTTGTGTGCTTTTCATGGCATCAAACATATTGTTGAATCTTATCTCAATGATCTCGTTGCTCGGACTCGCAAGAGGGTAGATCATCCCACACATATTCATGTAGTAATTGATAGATGTATCCTCGATAGGATTCGATTCAATCCTCATAAATGCATCTTTTATGTCATATTTGGGAGATTGATTTGTTTTATTGTGTCTAAGCATGGGATTATGGTAGACCCATTTAAGGTTGAGGAAATATAGTTTCCTTCATTGCACAATATTCCCTAGCTACAAAGCCTTCAAGGGAAGGAAAATTTCTTGTGAAGATTCGTCTTTAATTATGTCACGGCAAAAAAAGGTTTCATGGTCCTTTTGAAGAAGGGGGTCCCATTTATATGGGATGATTTTACACAATGGTCATTTGATGCCTTCAGAAAGGTTGTTATGTCCACACCATTGCTAATTGCTCCAGACTACAACAAAGATTTCTTAGTATACCTTGTAGCATATAAATCAATCATTAGTATGGTTTTTGTTCAAGAAGATGACCTACACTTGGAGCATGTAGTGTATTATCTGAGCAAGAGTCTTGCCAGACCAGAATTAAGGTTTTCTCATGTTGAGAAGATGGCCCTGGCAATAGTTCATGTTGTCCAATGACTTCAACATTATATCATTCTTAGAAAAACTATTGTAATTGTAGACACCAATCATTTCTAGTATGTATTGATTCGATGAGTAATCGAGGGAAAGTATAATAAGTGGATTTTCATCTTGCACAAGTTTTATTTGGAGTTTGCATCAGCCAAATCAAAGAAGCCATTGGTTTTTGTCAATCAAATGTCAAAGTTACCTAGATATGATGAGGATAAGGCTAGAACCAACTTGTTACATGAGAAGCACTTATTCCTCATCATCTCAGATGAACCTTGCTATTGAGACATCCTGGTATATCTCTAGACCCAAAGGTTCCCCTCCAACCTCTCTTGTGAAAAATGGCAGTGTATTCTCACACACGCGAAGAGCTATCTCATTATTGATGACACCTTGTATCGTCAAGGGGTGGACCTCATCTTCCATCGATCCTTGACTCATGAAGAGGTTGAGAGGGTTCTCAATGATTATCATACTGGAGCATGTGGAAATCACTTGTTGGGGTTGGAAACAACCTTTAACACATTGCGTGAAGGCTATTTTTGGCCTTCTATATTTAAGGATTGTGTAGAATCTATCAAGAAGTTTCATTTGTGATATATTTTCATGAGGAAAATGTGTGCACACCCAGGTCACTTTACCCTGTGATCTTAATTTTTCCCATATCAAAATCTTTAGATTGTTTATTTCTTCTTCTTGCTCCAATCTTAGGATTCTATAGAACTAAATCTCCATCTTATTGGAGTCTTCTGATTCTTTTCAGCATTCATTGTTGTATTCCCTTTATAGTCTTCATGAATAACCACTCACATACCAATATTACCTATACCACTCTCCTGCCAATATTACCTATAATTGATCAGCCAATGGTTAACTCAATTCACCAACATGGACCCTATATTAATTATTTTCATCAAGAGGGGAGTTTATTTTACAAAGTGTCATCTAGCTTTGGAAAGAGGTCATAAGTACATCATTGTGGCAATAGACTACTTCACTAAGTGGGATGAATCCATGTTAACATCTTTAAATGACGGTGAGACAACAACAAGTTTCATATTCAATCAGGTCATCACCAAGTTCAATGTACCTATAGACATTCTCACTAACAATGTAAGTCATTTTTAGAATAAAATGATGATGGAACTAGTAGCCAAGTTGGGGTTTCTCTAGGAACGTTCATCACAGTACTATCCATAGGACAATGGGAAAGTAGAGGTAGTCAATAAGTCTGTGAAAACCATTCTCCAATGGACAATAAATGCAAGCAAATCTAATTGGCATCTAATGCTTTTTTCCATTTTTATGGGCATATCGAACCTCGGTTAAGACTACTATTAATTTTAATTATTTCCATCTTGTCCATGGGGTTGAAGCAATCTTATCGATTAAGTATGAAATTCCCCTCTAAAATTGACCATAGAGATCTTACTAACACAACTCCTATTGATGAACACCTCATTCATTTGGAGCAGCGCAATGAGCATCGTAGAGATGCAAATATTGTGAATGATGCACATAAGAAGCATGTCAAGGCACAATATGATGAGTTTATTTGCCCATGATTTTTATTAGAAGGAGACTTGGTCCTCATTTATGACCAAGACAAGGATTCCATGGGGCCAAGCCAGTTTAATCCTATGTGGCACGTGTTAGAATATAGAAGATGGTGTGCTCATTTTACCATTGACGATACCCTCGTCACCCAACCACAGGTCGAAGCCTCTCTCCGAGCACCTTAACCTTGACTGAGAATTCCTCTGGAAGCAAACCCTAGGCTAGATAGCCAAACAAAGGGCAACGCATCTCTCCCCAAGGATAGCACAACACAAAAGGCTGATCAGATAGTCCCAAACCCTAGCCAAGGGATATCCAAGCCAATACTGAAACTAGCTGCTGCTGCACCTGCACCTGCAACCCTCCTCCAAACCTGTGCACCAGAATACAACTGCAGTGCGCACCAACTGGGAAACTGTTGCGCAGAACTGGCTCTGTCTGCAACTGCTGAGATGCTACAAATGAGAACTGGCGCCCTGTATTTATAGTAATCATGCCAGTTTGTTGGGGCCGACTTCTCCTTCTGGGTATGTGCCTATTCAGTATATTATTATTATTTCTGGCCAACTTCTTCTCTTGGAGGCTAATAGCCTAATATAAATTATATTCTTGAGCCGACAAGGCTTCTAGGGTTATTAGCCAATTCATTAGGGTTTCTCTTGCTTCCCGAAGTCTTCTATTCTCGTCAGGTT
>SNQJ01S0136449.1:18664-31899 GCA_010110895.2 Picea sitchensis
GAATTAATATCTTTACTTTTGGGATTTGGTGGCAACAATTTCAGTTATTTCACCCTTGAACAAAGCACCAAGTTTTGATTCCTTTGCTCGACAAGTTGGGTCTTAGTATTTCCTTAGGATCCAAACCATGATCTTGATTTTAATCCTTTGATCGCTTACTCTTCCTATCCCTATGGAGAATATGTCGATGCCCCTTGCATTGTATATTTATATCATTCTTACTTATTTCGTCAAATGTTCACCGAGTCACCATTGTGTCATGTCTATATTCAAGGGTTGCCTTTATCCTGTGTTGGACATTCCTCAGAATTCTTGACTATCCATGTTAGAATTCATTGTTTTCAAGTTGTTCTCAGTTGCATCAGTATTAGTGTTCTTTTCTCTTGCTAGTGAGGAAGGTCCTCATTGACTTCTCATTAATCCATCATATATTTTTTACTTTGACACATTTCTCTGAGAGGTTTACCTAGAGTCAGTAACACAATAGGCCTATTTTCATAATTGGTAGGTTACCTTACGCTCAATAGATGACATTTCATTAATGGTCAATGACCGAGTGGTTTCCCATGTTTTCAATGGAAAGACCTTTATTCACATATTGAGATTCATTTTGTAACTTGGTTTCCATTTTCATATTTGGTGGAATTCCTTGCCTCTATCAACAACTATAATTATCAATTATTTCTCAAAGGGATTTTTCCATGCACTATTTTCATATGGTGCATGTGAGAGACACACTCAATGGTGTACTCTTCAAGCCTTTGTTTAGGACCTTCAAATAATTTTCTTCATGTTCACTCATGTTGGATGATGGGGGATGCCACAATGCCCTCCTTCCAACGGATATTTTTCGATTGACACAAAATCATTTTCTCTAGGAATGAAATTTAGAGATTTTATAGTACCTTGGGGCTTGCAATCATCAATGGAAGGTTCCCTTGCTATTGGCATTGGGAATACATCAATTTCTATTCAAAATTTCTAGAATGTACTAGGTACATTGAAATCAATTATCATTTTCAATGGGTTGTCTCACATTTTTCAATGATATATATCAATGGATGGTAATCAAATGGCTTCTTCCATGTTTGACTTTGTCTCATTTATTCACACGGTGTAGATTTGTACCATTGATGGATTTAGATGGAAGACCTTGTGTTTAGTAACATCTCCTCTTTATGCTACTACCTTATTTATGCAAGATAGTACCACCTACCCACATGGCATTGGTACTTTTGGAGAATCATTTGTTCACCTTATAGTTCTAGTTATTCTCTTGATATACACTGAGACATAGATCCACTTTTTATTTTCTAGTGGTTGTGATCTATTTGACATGGATCCACTTTGTATCTTATTCATGGCCATGATTTCTACATTCAATATACTTCATGGATCCATAGTGTACTTGATTTGGAAGCCATGATTTTTCACACCTGAGTGTGGGTATGTATGCCTTGGGAAGAGAGTCATCTGATACTTTTGTTTATGTTGCATGTAATTTTTTTATATGAACTTCGATGGACTCCACCTGGTCCCAGTTGTTAGCTTCCTCCATGATTTTGTAATGTATTTCATCCATCAGACCCAATTTTGACCTCACACTTTAGGGGGCATATTTTATATCATCTTTTGACACCATCATGTACAAAATTCTCAAATTCCCATCATACCCATCATTTGTTGTCATTGCTCACCCTAAAGCCTACTTAAAGAGAAATTTTAGCAATTCATATGCTATTTTCCCTCACAAAAGGAGCATGTACACGCCCTTTCTCTTCACAAAAAGGTGCATGTACCTTAAAAATTGGATAAAAAAATAATAAATGTTTGAAAATCATGTGCTTTTGAGTGGGGTTTATGGAACCCATACACTTATACCTTCCTAAACCCGTTACGAAATACCTCAACAAACTGATAAGGGTATGACAAGAGGTCTAATGTTGTAAGAGAGAATAAATAGCGTAATTGATAGAGCTACCATATATCCATCCTTGTGTTGGATTAATTAGAGGTGTTTATTATTCCTATTTTTTATGACCTTCTGCCCACAAAAAACCTTTTTTTTAGTCATATCTTCCTCCCTTGGATTTGAGGCCTAAAACTCCTTAATTTTCCTCAATATTTTCCTTGGAGAAGAGTCGGAGTCCAGAAGCAATCTCAAGTGGCCCAATATCGGAGGAACTTAGGTGAGGGATACGAAAGGTTATGACTGTAAGACATCATGTATAATTGTATATTGTTGTTTTCACCAATAAAAGGAATACCTCTCTTATTTCCCTTCACCAAATGTAGTGTTCTTCTTTAGTAGTTTATTCCAATTTGTGTTTGGCTGTGGAATTGACTTTCTTGATTAGTTAGTTAGAGTTAGTTATTTCACTCTTACTTTTGTTATTATCAATTGGTTTGAGGAAGGTTGTTTTTTCACTATGTGCAAGTCTTGAAGCTTGATTTGGATTGAGGAAAAGAAAATTGGGATCATGATCCATGAGGATCTAAGGAATGCTCACATAGGTCTGGGAGGATCAGGAATGCTTATAGAGGTCCCAGGGGATCCATAAAAGCTCAAAATTTTACCATATCAAATTGTCTCGAAAATGACTTCAATGTGTAGAGCTCATTGTCAGCTTTCTAATGGCACAAATGGAAAGTCAAATGGAGTTTGTATGCAAAATTTATAAGTGTTCAAAGTCAAAAGTCAAAGGGGTAAAAGAACATGTGTCATGTATGTATAGTGACACGTGGTACGACCATACAGGTGACGTGGACACACCCCAAGGTGCCACGTGGACTGATCATATAGTGATTGGGAAGTTGATTTGGCATCGAGTGGATGAGTTACAGGTTGACAAGTGGCCAATGGTTCATTGACATGTGGCATTGTATATCTAATAAAAGGTTGCCACATGGCAATCCCTCATTGACCAATATTGGTTAATGTTGTGTAAAAGTATGGAGTCAACAAGGGTCGAACCCATGACCTCCATACTCCTTCAAGCCTTAACATACTTGCCACAACCAACAAGCCACACAATACAACTTAATATATAAGTGACATCTATTTTATTTAAAGTTACATTAAAGTTCATTTGGGTGGCTAAAGGGTTGAAGGCCTAAGTCCTCGACCCTTAGCCCCTGGTCTATTGAACTATCATGTAACTACAACATAGTTTGTGCGGGGAGCTTAACATGCAATGGGTTCAAACCATAATAAAAATGTCGACAGGTATATAATATATGGTATATATTATATGTCATATGCCATGTAACGAACTATATGCCAACGTATATGGTTTATAACCATATGTATACTATATATAGTATATAAAAATATATATTAAACCAACAAACAACGCATGTGTAACATGGAAGGGTAATCGAACCTCGACCTCCGCTATATTATCGGATGGTTTTAACCGCTAAGCCAACAACCCCACATTTAGCAGGATTCCTGCCTAATTTAGTAATAAATTGCAGCTAATTCGGGTAAGGAGTTAGGACTGTGGCCTATTTAATGGGAACAAATCCCTATGTGCACACAGTCCGTGACAAAACAGATCTCAAGGAAAGGACTGCATGGATTTTAAGACAAGGCATGATTTCAAAGACTGTACAGATGCATTGAAGTATGTGCAAAGTATCAACTTAGTTTGTGTTGCACCATAAAGCACGTCGAATGGTACCTTGATGGAATTTCAAGTATTTTATATCAATTCTGCACGATTTTTCACAAGGATTATGAATATGAGTTTTTTTTTGTGATTTGAGGTCATTTGTAAAAAAAAATTCTCAATTTATCATTAATGAGCTTTTATTGCATTGTTTTGTGTGCCAAACAGCATGAAATTGAGCTAGTTTGAAAATTGGTTGACTTTATAGTCAAAGTTATCAGAATTTTGCAAAGATTTCAATGGTGAAGTTATTTTCTTGTTTTTAGTAATGTAATTTAATAGCATCCATTAAAATGACATATGTGAGTCATTTTACAGGTGATTTGATACTTGAGATAGAGAAGGCAGTTTTCATTGGATAGAAGGGAACTTAAAGATTAAACAAAAGTATATAATTTGAGTTCTTTTATTTTCTGTTGTGTCATATCACCATCTTGAAAGAAGCTAATCTTTAGTTTATGAGATTTTGGGTAAAAAATGCATCATCAGAATTCTGCAAACCACCCCAATATGATCAGTAAATTATTTTGGATCAAGTTAGATACTGCATGTATATAAGTAAAGAAATAAGTGGTGTCTAAGGATTTTTGGATCGGATCAGGTCCAAATATTTATCTCAAAGCAACCATCAAGACAAGGTATGTCATCTTTCTAACCAAAAATTAGTTATAACAAGTAGTTGAAGTCTAATTTTAGAGAAAGAAGTATGTTATCCTTTGAATTGCTCTGTGATAGTTCAACCCTAGCTATTAGGATAATTTTTTTCACAACAATAGAGTAATATGATCATATTCATAAGTGATAGCTTGTAGACTAATTAGTAACAACATGTATATTAGATTTGGTAAAAAATGTTACTCAGCTGACACTAGTACATTCGCCCATCAGTTGCATCATTAATTGGTTTAACAACTCTTTGTTGTAGTTTTGTGTTGAAATAAGATTTATAGCATCACAATATAGTTGAACGTGTGAACCAACCTATGACTCTAACCATTTGATGACATACAATTATGTGAATCTAAACATCCTTGTGATGAGAGATGGTACGAGGGGACACACGATGAACATGTTTACTATTGTTTTGAATTTATACATTGCTTATCACTTGAGAAGTGAGGTACCAAACAACTATAAACTTAGATTTGGGACTTTGAATACAGAGTTAATAGTTGCAGTGGTTTCAAACAACTATAGGAATCAAATTACATGTATGATAGTTTTAAAACTATAAATTCCCTTGTATCCATTATTCTTGGAAAATTAAATTAAAGGATTTTGAATCTGTCGTCTCTTCCAAATACTTAATTCGCATTATGAGCATAAATATGATATATAAGTGCCCATGCAATAAATCCAATATAAAAATAATTTAAATTTACTAACATATTAATTGTGCCTAGATCAATCATGATCTACAGTTTCGGTGCATTTCGTTTGTTATAGATAAATTTTCCACCCTAGGGGTACATCAAGGACCTACTTAGGATATTAGATTGAAGCACACCTGATTCAATGTGTTTACGCTTGTTGACAGGATTTAAAGGTTTTTGCGCGATATCTAGGGCTACCACTTGCAGGGATCGCTATTACTGGTATCAGTGATCCCACATTCAGACCTGTTACCAATGGATCGAAGACCCCACAATATTGGCTTAGCGAGTGCAGAGATCCTGAGTCGCTCCCTCTATGGCACACTAGCTTCCCGTTTCCGAATGAGCCTCTGAGAAGTGCCCCATTCAGAAGACCTGGCCTGTTCCTTTTCGGCCTCCTCCAGATCCAATCCATCCCTTCTGGTTCTCGGGGTCCCCCTTGACCTTTTCCTCTTCATGGATAATAAGATTGACCTGTCTTGGGTAGATGATGACAATATTTGGGCCCAAGATAACCTCTTTCAGAGCGACGAGACCTATAATTCCTCTTTGACTGCACCTGGCTTCCCTCGAACATCTCTCCCTCCTCACCCGAGCATCCTCCTTCAGCCCGAGCTGATTTTTATGCCCCCACTTTCTCCACAGTTTCTACACAACCCCCTCCCCCTGGGCCTGTTACGTCCACTGGGACCTCCTCCCCATGCCCAACGCAGTCCCCCTCCCCACACACTGGTGCGGGACACAAAAGACAAGCTGGAGCATTGGGCCGCTCGAATCGAAAGCTTAAAAGCTGGAAGGTGAGACAAACTACACTGGTCTGCTCTCTCGGGCAGGAACTCGCCAAGGACAGGGTCACCAGCCTTGCTAAGCGAGCACTAGTTGGAAGGTTCTTCTATCTGAAGATGCATAAAACTCGCCTTGATCGTTGGGTTCAGGACTATTGGAAACCAATCCTTGGTTACTGTCCAAGAATCAACCATCTCTCTAACCAATGGCTCATTTTCCACTTCCTTTCAGAAGAAGACCTACAACAGATCCTCTCGACCCCCTGGATTTTGGACAGAGGAGTTCTCATGCTCAAGTGGTGGACACCAGGTTTCCATCCCTTCAAAAGTACCTTCGACAAAAGATGGCTATGGATGATTATGCCAGATTTTCCGATAGAACTGTGGACATCACCTATCCTGGAGATGGTTGCTAACACTTCAGGGAAGTTTATCTTTTTCGACCAACGCTCCCTCAACTGGTCAAATAAAAGGGCAGCTTGGGTCTTAGTCGAATTTGACACTGATCTTGGTTTGTCGGACTCCCTCGAGATCAGAGTGGGTGAACATTCTTTCAGACAGATCCTTGATTATTGGAGAGAACCTTTCAGATGCCACCTCTGCTGGCAGCCAGGACACTTAAAAAGTAATTGTTCCTCCTCCAAAGACACCCAACCAAGCCCCTCTTTGAGACACATTGAACCATCCCCTCCTCTCCCCCTGGATCGAGACTCCTTCCTCGGTAAGATGCGGGACTTCTTCCCTACCTTCTTTCACAAGCTTTCGGTGGATGAACTCAGGAACCTCAAAGTTAATGAAGCCTGGGTTTTGGAAATATTTGAAGATTTTTGGAGATTGCTTATGGATAAATTGGACCCCTCCCTCCCCCATCCCTCGTCCTATCCTAATTCCACCACTACACCCACTCGTCCCCCACAACATACACCTAATGTTGCTTCAGCACCCTCCCTCGATCCTACCCAGCCCCAACAATCGAACATCCCAACCTCCCAAACCCCTCCTCTGACTGCACTAACTCATTTTTCTCCTGGAACCTCCACCGAGCCACCCACTCCCTCCACCCTCACACTCCTTCCACTCTCTCCTGTTCCCCTCGCGGTCACACACTCCTCCACCCCATTCCCACCCGATCGATCTAATGTCACTATCAGAAAAACCCAGTCCAGATTCCTCAAAAATCCCCTAAGCTCTGTAGAGGGAGGACTCGTTGGCCTCCCTTCTTCAACCACGCCTCCTTTAAAAGTAATTCCTTCTGATTGTGTTCCCTCTTTTTCTACCTTCTCGACACTTAGAGCAACCATGCCGATCAACCCTGTCTCTTAATGATCATTCTTTCTTTAAATCTCCGTGGGTTTGGAAGCCCCACCAAGCTAGCTTCCCTCAAAAGAGTATTCTCTAAGATCAAACCGGACGTTGTTTTTCTACAAGAAACCCTGGTCAGCAGTGACAAGGCGAAATCTCTTTTCTTGAAGTGTCTCCCACACTGGTTTGTTATTGCAGTAGACTCTCTAGGCCGCTCTGTAGGCTTTCTTACAAGCTGGAACCCGAATGTTGCTGATTTTCAAGCCTTTGGCATCTCGGTTGGGATTTTCATTGAAGGTAAGCTACTTTTCTCTTCTACCTCCTTCAAACTCTTAAACTGTTATGCCCCTTATAGCAATCGTGAGGCCTTTTGGCAAAAACTCTTTGACTAAGGCATCCTTCATGAGGACAACCTCATATTGGGTGGTTATCTAAACTTCACCCTTTCCACTCATGAAGTGTGGGGTACTTCGGCGAGGATTGACCCAAAGGCCGTTTTTTTTAACTCTATCTTCCATAGAGCGGGGCTCATTGACCTCCATCCTTCGGTGTCTTCTCCCACATGAAGGAACAACAGAACAAGGGTCAATGGTATTGCCAAAAGACTTGACAGGTTCCTGTTAGATTCTAAGCTGATAAGCGATCATCTCCATTTCAGATCCTGGGTTGAGCCATCCACGATCTCAGATCACCACCCGATTTGTCTCTTAATCGAAGGCCCCCAACGATTTACAGTGGCTCCTTTTAAGTTCAACTGTTCGTGGATAGGTGACCTGGGTTTTAACTCACTTGTCAAAAATACTTGGGCATAAATGCTAGATTGGTCGAACCCATCAACAATCCTTCTGCTAATTGAGAAGCTTAAATATTTGAAATAGGTGGTTATAAAATGGCAAGTAAAGAAACAACAGGCTATGAAGGTCGATCTAGTACTGGTGGAGGAACAGATGGCAACCCTATTCCACAATAACCCGTCTCATATCTTTGTTGCAGAGGATTTACACCTCCTACAGGAACTGACCCGCAAGAAAAATGAGATACTAGCACATGAAGAAGCTACCTGGCGACTCCGTAGCAGGGCGACATGGATTGAAAAGGGAGATAAGAATACAAGCTTTTTCCACAAATACGCTTCACATAGGCACAACCACAACACTATATGGGATCTGACAGACGATGATGGTAACGCTGCCATAACTGACTCAGAGTTACACTCGCTGGCATTTAAACATTTTAGAACTCAATACAAAGCTTCTAAGACAGAAAACATAGATGTCCAGCTTGATGTTTTACAGTCAGTCCCACGCTTCTTCAATAAGTCAGACAATCAGAATCTCGGGAAACCTGTCACTCTCAAGGAGCTAAAAGACACTATTGATAAAATGCCCAAGGACAAAAGCCCTGGTCCAGATGGATGGACCCAAGAACTTTTTCAACACTTTTTTGAGATTATGGGATTGGATATGCTTAACGCTGTTGAAGAATCTCACCTCACAGGGAAGATTCTTGGAGCACTAAATGCAACTTTCTTCACTGTAATTCCAAAATTCAGTAAGCTTGTCAACTTCAATGACTTCTGACCCATTGCATTATGTAATTTCATGTACAAAGTCATCTCAAAAACCATAGCCAACCTCTTAAAAGACACTCTAGCTAAGTGTATCTCTTTTGAACAGTTTGGGTTCTTGAAGGATAGACTAATATTCGATGCTGTGGGCATTACCCAGGAATGTCTACATTCAGCCAAGATTAAAAAACTAAACGCAGTCATCCTTAAACTCGATCTAAAAGGAGCTTATGACAGTGTAAGTTGGCAATACCTTTATTTATTACTGGACCATATTGGACTTGACAGAATTAACAAATCTTGGATTATGGGCTGCATAACCTTGGTCAATACGGTAGTGTTGGTGAATGGAACTCCAACAGACTTCTTTCGATGCCACGGGGCACTCCGTCAGGGCTGTCCTATGTCACCAATGCTTTTCCTTCTTGTAATTGAGGCACTCAGTAGAATGATCAACCAAGCAGTTGAATCGGGTTCTTTTAAAGGACTTAAAGTAGCTCTTGGCATCCAAATCTCACACTTATTGTTTGTGGACGACGTCCTCATCCTGGGAGCCGACAACATTAACAATTGGAAAACACTTAAAGTTATTCTCACAAATTTCTGTGATGCAACAGGACTTTCCATTAACCTTCATAAATCTGGTTTTATTGCACAAGATTTAGATCCACTACTAAGGAGCTTCCTCATTGCCGATTTCAAAATATAGGTTGACAGTCTAGATTAGGGGTTAAAGTACCTTGGTTTCTCCCTGAAACCAAATTGTTACAGAATTGGCGACTGGTCGTGGCTCATCAAAAAGATAGAGAAGAAGATTAACAATTGGACTTTTCGTTGGCTGTCCCTGGGAGGCAGACTCACTCTAGCAACATCAGTCTTATAAAGTATACCAGTCTTTTGGCTTAGCCTGGCAAAAGAACCGATGTTTATCCTCCAGTGCATTCAGCTACTGATTAGCAGATTTATCTGGAAAGGGGGCAAAAAAGCCACTAGTTATCACCTTGTTAAATGGAAAAGCCTAGCTAAACCGAAAGAGGCTGGTGGTTGGGGCATTAAACACATGAAATGGTTTGCTCTTGCCCTGGCAGCCAAAACTTGTTGGAGAGGTCTCTTCGGAAACAATCTTTGGAACAGGGTCATCACAAGGAAATATCTTAAAGGTATTGACCTCACTTCTTGGATGCGTAGGGATGTACACTACACAAAGACATCCTCCATTAACTGACAGAAGTTGCTGCTATCCTTACCAATCATCAAGCACTGGCTGGCTTGGAAGGTTGGGACTGGTCAGCGAGTTATACTTGGGCGTGATCCATACATTGGCTATGAGGACAACATCCAACTTTCCAATACGCTTATACAACACTTGCACAGTCAAGCCATCTTCAGCTTAGCACAGGCTAGAGACAATGACACAACCGAACCACAACAGAATTGGTTGAGTGCTAGACAATTGGGTTTAAATTCAGAGCATAGTCTAGAATGGGACGCCTACACACAAAAACTTAATCACAGCGACATCCGACTGAACAATGAAAATGACATACTTTCATGGTCATGGAATCGATCATCCGGAACAGTCACGACCAGCTCCGCCTATTATTGCATCCTTTACACAAAAAATTGTAATGATGGTCAATGGTGGCATAAATCGATTTGGTTGGTGAAGGTAGCGGTCAAAATCATCTGCTTCTTGTGGCTATGCTTAGAAGACCGATTACTTACCGGCATCAACTACCAAAAACATGGTGGAATTGGTCCTTCAGCCTGCACATTGTGTCTAAAGGCAGAAGAGTCAGTCACACACCTTTTTGTGGACTGCCAGACTACCCAAATGATTTGGGGCCATATACTCACTTCTTTGAGAATTGACTGTGAGTGGAACAAGGCCACCATCGAAGAAAACCTCAAATTTTGGTTTCTCAAATTGCCAAACCATAAACACATTCCCCTTCTGATTATGTGGGAAATTTGGAAATTTAGAAACATAATTCTGTTCGAAAACCGAACCCAGAATGTCCCTGGACTTTACCAGAAAATTCTTACCTCCATACAAGAACATCCATTTAAAGAGGAAGCAGATAAAACAACCATACTACTTAACCCTGTCTACTTCAACAATAACCCTATTGGTTTCTTTGATGGCGCAGCTTCAACATACAAGTGTGGTATAGGTATTTACTTAAAAATCACACCCGCACACAGCATCCAAGCAGATTTTGTTGGAGGTACAGGGAACAATATGAAAGCTGAGTTGATGGGATTATGGGGACTCCTACATCTTGCCACATACTTCTCTATCAAGAAATTAATGGTGGCAGGGGACTCTAAGGTCACTATAGATTGGATAAGTGACAAAGCTAAACTAGATCTAATCTACCTTAGCCATTGGAAGGATAAGATTAGCAACTTAAAGCAAGGCTTTGAAACATTAAACTTCATGCACATTCATAGACAGTTTAATAAAATAGCTGATAGCCTATCCAAGAAAGCTCTTAAGGATAAACCAGGGTGGCTATATTTTGAAGAGAATATTAATGGAACTACAATTAGAGCAGACAAACTATATATCCTATAAGGTGACAACAACCAGAAATATTACTGGGTAGAAAAGAAAATAGACAAACACAGTATTCTCAGGTTTCAGCTGGAACAGAACATGACTATTCCACATATGGAAGTCTGTCTATTGTAACCAAAAGTTTCATTTGATTCTAATAAGAATAACAGTGGAACTATTTTTTTCGTGTGAAAAAAAAAAGATTCAATGTGTTTACGTGAGGTCGCACTTTGACTTCCTAAGAGAGTGAAACCAATTTCTATATGAATCACTAGCAACATGTGACCGGTCACAAGCTGCCTCACTACAACCTGCAACCGCCCCTATAGCCTCTATTTCTATACACTCTAGGATATCAGCATCGGGGTGAGTTATTATCTCACCATGTAGACTCACAAACTCGTATCATACTATGAGTTCTTCAATGAGTTGAGAGATCTAGAAGCTTACCCTAACCTCTTCTACTAGTCTATATAGAGAGGCCATTCNCTCTAGGATATCAGCATCGGGGTGAGTTATTATCTCACCATGTAGACTCACAAACTCGTATCATACTATGAGTTCTTCAATGAGTTGAGAGATCTAGAAGCTTACCCTAACCTCTTCTACTAGTCTATATAGAGAGGCCATTCAAAGGGAAGAAGGGGGAAGAATTGAGAGCAAGTTTATGATGCAAAAATTTCAGAAGAGATTCATCCACATAAGCTAGCTTTAAATACAGGTCAATCTTACTTGTGTGAGGGCCAAGGAGGACCACAATTGTGACTTAAGGTAACTACACTATTGTTGTAAGGTTTCTCCATTATTAATATAGATCGATACAGTTTTCCCCTTCTACGATTGTTTATGCAATTGCATGTTAGTGATCTATTCTTTACTTGACTAGAATAGACTAGATCTTGTTTGGTGTATGATTTATTAATGCTTGGAAGAGTTTGAGTTGGGTATTGTTTGTCTCTTGTGCGTAGGAAGCAGGTGCAGGAGCTAGAGCTCAATCTCTGAAGTTCTGTCAATCGGGATTATGTAAGGACAACCATCGAAAACCATGTGCATTTTTCTCTCTTCTAACATAAATAGAATTCAATCCAATAGATCTAAGAAATTTTTTGTTGTGATGTATCAGTTGTTTTTCTAGATTTGAGGGAGAACTTTCCTATCCGAAAGATGATTTTTCTCTGTAACATCGTTCAACCTCAACTTCAAATTAGAAATGAATCTAAATTTATGCTTTTAGAATATACATTTCCAAAACTATTATATTCAACAATTTAAGCATAGTAAACTAAACCATGACTCCAAGTTGGGAGTGAATGATATCCTATAGACTATGGGATATTGCACATAACATTAAATCGGAATAATCACCAACAACTTTTTTCTTTGACAAATGATTATTATAAAAAGTTTAATTTTGTTGAGAGTTGGAATGTTGTGGACAACCATAAATGAAGGCAACGTTGACACTAAGGCAGTCCCACGAAGATGGGAATCACAACGAACGTCAATCGATTGTTTCCACATTAATAATAATAATTTGATGTGGCACACATCCCCTGCTGCTTACGTGGAATAATAGTTAAAGTAGAATACATTTTAATAATATTATTTTGACGTGGCACACATCAGCTTACGTGGAATAATAGGTGAAGTAGAATACATCATAATACTTGCCTTCACACTCGATGTGGACCACATTAATAAAAAAAGGTGATTTATTGTTACAAGTTTGAAATTTATCTTCAACAAATTAATGTTTTAGATTAAATTTGTTAATAAATAATAATTAATAAGCAATTGTATGGCAGCTTAGTTTTTTTTAAGTAAATTTGGAAATAGAGTGTACTTACATGGGATCATTAAACTAGTTAAAGTGTCCCAACAATTGTCAATTTACTATAAAACCATTGTTAATTTGTTATAATTATTATTTGTCTTTATTAAAAAAAAATCAAAATCATTATTGAAAGATATATATAT
>SNQJ01S0136449.1:32233-44501 GCA_010110895.2 Picea sitchensis
CTATTAAAAAGAAATTACACATATGTTATCATACATAATTATATGTATATCATTTTGTATTAATCTAGTAGGAGTACACTTTGTATTAATGATAAGAGAAAAGCATAAATGCAATAATAATGAAATAAATGGATAGTAATAATAAGATAACACATGACATTTTTACTTTTTTTTCTTAATTTTTGATATTAAATGTACTAGGTACTTATAACCAAGTTTATTGAAATGCAATAATAATGAAATAAATGCATAGTAATAATGAGAGAACACATGGCATTTTTACATTTTTTTTTAATTTTTTATATAAAAGGTACTAGGTACTTATAACCAAGTTTATTGATTATGTAATTAATTTTAAATATTGAAATACTGAAGACAACAATAAGACTTGGAATATATCAACCAATAAGAAATGAGAAAAACAAATATTTTTATTATATCAAAAAATATATATTTGTTTTATTAAGTTAAACATTACACTACACACATAAATTTAGAATACAAAGCAAACTAATGTCAAATCAATAACAAACTTATTGCTATATTTCCTTGACAAGAACTAATAACTAATAACGAGAATAGATTCTAAGAAAAAACTATAAAAAATGAGAATAAAAAACTTTCAAAGTTTGAAAATGGGAAATGAGCGAAAGAGTAGATGATATGTGTTTTTTTAATTATAAGGTATATTTATTTTGGTTCCTTTTCGTTTAGCTATGGAACTATTGTTTAGTGTTTTGTGGTTATTTTATTTGTGTAATGTTTATTGTTATTATTTTGTTCAGATTTTTATTTTGTTATGAAAAATTAGTTATATATATATATATAAACTTAATTTAAGTATCTTTTATTTTTATTATTTTTAAATTCTAATCAATTTTATTATAAAAGATTTATAATGTTTTATAAAATAAATAATCAAAATCAATACAAAATAATAATTAAATGTCATTTTTTTTTAGCTTGTTTAAACTATATATTTTCCAGTTTTACTAGTCAAATAACTACATTAAAAATGTTAAACTTACTCTTATTCTTATTCTTGAATCTTGATTTTGTAGAGTATTACGAAATAGTATTTTATAATACAAATAATGATATTTCCCACATTGATAATGTCGGTACATTCTCATTATTAATAATATAGAAGTTTTCTTATAGAATGCAATAAAAACTACATTAAAAATGTTAAACTTACTCTTATTCTTATTCTTGAATCTTGATTTTGTAGAGTATTACGAAATAGTATTTTATAATACAAATAATGATATTTCCCACATTGATAATGTCGGTACATTCTCATTATTAATAATATAGAAGTTTTCTTATAGAATGCAATAAAAAAGATAATTTATACCAGGAATAATTTATATGTGTTTGCTCTATGAAATGAAAAAATAAAGTAAACACCACACAAAGCTCTATGAAATGAAAAAATAAAAATAAACACTACATACATGTCTCCAAGAGTTTTGAGCCTAAAATGGAGTTTGGCATAGCATGTGTTTAACAGTTTGTGTGTAACATAATATGTGCCTAAAATAGAGTTTGTGCTTGGCATAGCATGTACTTAAAATGAAGTTTGTGTGGTATAATATGTGTTTAAAATGGAGTTTGTGCATGAAAATTATAACTATAAGAAGTTATAAATTTTGACAATAAAGGATATGTTTATCTTAATCTTACTGCAACATAAGTTAACGATGAAAATAATACACAATATATAAATATTATTTAGAAAATTTCTACCATAACAATTTAAATACTTATTTAACTTTAACATGTTAATATAATTCAATAATTAACATAGATAAAATTACAAACCCATGCTTTTGTTAAAGATTTCTTATGATTACTTTGCATGGAAACTTCATGCCTTTAGTATATGAATTGTTACCAACATTTTCCATGAAAACTCCATAAGCCAAATACCCAAGAGATTTTATTGTCTTCCTAATGAAAAATTCTTCCAAAATAATAAAGAATTAATCTTGTTAAACATGTCATTGAAGTTGTCATAACATTCTTGAAATGCCTTTAGTATATGAATTGTTACCAACATTTTCCATGAAAACTCCATAAGCCAAATACCCAAGAGATTTTATTGTCTTCCTAATGAAAAATTCTTCCAAAATAATAAAGAATTAATCTTGTTAAACATGTCATTGAAGTTGTCATAACATTCTTGAAAATCCTTTGAAAAACTATTATTTTCATTGTATAGCATTAAGAAGTGGAATAAATGGAAAAACATGAGACACGAACTCATAACCAAGAGAAACTCAAACAAAAAAATAAACCCTTGTCCAAACTATGTATGCAATTTTTTTTACAAGATGTGGTTTTTTAATCCTCTTTATTTTCAATAAAAGCTATTATTTTGGATTTTTCACAATCAAAATTTTAAGAGTTTTTTAAGATTATATTTTTAATGGTTTTAATTTTTCTTTAATTAAAGTTTTACAAAGATTTAATCATTAGAAAATTTTTAGAAGCATTTTCATTGAAGAGAAGATGAAGACCATTTTAAGGAGGTCACTCTAATATGGAAGCACCACATCCTTATGGTGAGAAAACAATTACCCTTTTAAAAGGGAGGACATAAGACATATACACCATATTGCACACAAATGTTTGTTGAGATTGATTAGATATCTCTAGAATATCAATCATGCACCAATTTTATATTATTTGCAATATCACTATTAGAACAACTACCCATAACAAAAAATAAATTTGATTGTACTAATCATGGTTATTGGTCAATAATCCAAGGCCATAGACTTTCTATAACAACACTTATTTTACCTTGCAAATGGTTTATTTAGAATCATTATGCTTTATGGAACATAATTTGTTATTTATATTGTAACAAAAATTCTAATTATTTCCTAAGATAGGGAATATGTCACTTCCATTGTTTTTTAAGATTTTGAAAACAAAATGCAATATGATTTAGCTTGAGATATATTTTTAAGGTTTTGAAGAAAATATTATTTGACTTGGACTCGTGATAATCAAATTTTAGAATATTGATTTAAACCAGAATAGTTTTTTAGGTTGATTTGTATACTTCTAATTATTCCTAATAATACTTTATGAACGCAAAGTCTCTTGGTTATGATTTCCTCCCTTTTCCAATTAGATTACTCTATACTGTTTATTTACTCTAAAGAATTTAATGAAGTGATGGGATGGAGCTTGATCCCTCGGCACTTTTTCATAGTTATAAGTTTTGAACCTTTCGATTATATAGAAGTGTTATAATTTATTGTTCATAATTTTGATGTAACAAGGTTGTATGGCAACGTATATCTGCTTCTATGCAGGTATAATAAAATAAAACAATAGCTGTATTGAATCCACCGCATGCGTCGAGATGAATAATAAATTCATTTGTTAAATATGGCAGTCAATTGTCATCTCATTAAAGGACGTTGAAGATCCTTCCGCAACTGTTGAAGATCCTTACGCAGTCATGACAATAAGAGATACATTTGAACAATGAATCACAATTTAGAAAATGTTTTAAAATAATTAAAAAATTAAAATTGTAATGTTATACCTTTAAAAATGCTCAAAAATATTTTGGTCAAACCCCAGCTAATAGACAATCAATAGCATATCCAATACTATATACCACGACAAACAGCAGGTATAATAACCAATATCCCTTCACATTATTTTGAATGATCTAAAAAAAACCCAATTTCATAAAACATTTAGATTATATATTGTAAAACGCTCAAACTTATATTTAAGGTTAACACTCAAAATTTGTAATATAAAAATAAAACTTATATTTAAGTTTAACCCTTAAAAAAATTGTGAAAAAACAAATACAAATGCCATCAACTTTGAATTGTACAAAATATTATATTATTTTATTTTAACTTTAACACTCAAATAATTGTGAAAGAAAAAGTACAATTGTCATCCATTTGAATCTTGCCTACAAAATATTATTTTATTTTATTTAAATGTGCCTAGGAAAAAGGTACCCATTAAATGAGAACAACCAAAAAAATAAAAAATGCATATCCATGCCAAAAAAGAAATGATTATTTATTTAACAAGATGGCCCCCCAACTTTTGACAATATATATAAAAAAACAAGAAATATTATTACAATAACATTGGGGGAAGTGAAGGCAACAATAAGACTTCCAAGTTTTTGGCCAATAAGATATCATATAAATGAGATTTAAAATTTAAAATAAATAATTATTTTTTAAAACTTTGGATAAAGGGGTGTATATTTTATGGTCAACCATGAACTAATAGAAAGTCAAGCCTAACTCAAAGTTATATACCATGCCTATTGGGCAGGTATAATAAGTTTGTTGTCCATAAAATTGTAGAAGTAAATGGTTTCACCTATCACATCTATCACTTCAAAGTTTTAGAACAAATTAACATAACATTTCTATGTGGTATATATAAAATTCTCCATTATAAATGAAATCTGGTCTCCTCACAAACAAATTTTAGAATATTGATTTGAAAAGGAATAAGTTTTTAGATTGAGATGTACACTTTGAATTATTTATAATAATATTTTATAAACGTAAAGTATTTTGATTATATTTTTTCCATTTTTCAATTATATTACTCTATAATGTTTATGTCCTCTAAAGTATTTAATGAATTCATGGGATGGAGCTTGATCCATTATTAGTCCTAGCCTTCATTATTAGTCTCTGCTGAAGGCCAGGACTCTTAGCTTCGATTTATCATTGATTTTAGATTTCTTTTCCTTTGACTTTTCTTCTTCTCATAGTTCTACATAGGAAAAGTAGAATGCTTATTTTTTAACAAAATTTTAATTATCTTTGATCCATTATTAGTCCCTGTCGAAGGCCACGACTCTTAGCATTCGATTCATCATTGACTTTAGATTTCTTTTCCTCTGACTATAAATATTTTTCTTCTTCTCATAGTTCTACATAGGAAAAGTAAAATGCTTATTTTTTAACAATATTTTGATTATCTTTATCAAAGATGGTATTGGCTAATAACTTGCAAGTCTTATTGCTGAGGTTTTTTTTCAATGTTTAGATAGCCTAAGTTTTCACTGTATTGTATTGTATCTTCATTGAAGTGATGCATTTTTTCCAATATGTATGCGTAAGTTTTCAGTCCATTCTTAAATGTCAGACTGCCTTGCCATTCTGCATGGAATCACCGCCTTCTCGATCTTGTCATTCCGCATGGAATCACCACCTTCTCGATCTGTCAAATGTCAATCTCCTCCATTCTCAAATGTCATTCTACCTGCCAGAACCTTATCTTGAGCCACCATGCCATTCTGCATAACCTTATCTTGAGCCACTATGCCATTTTCCATAACCTTATCTTGAGCCACCATGTCATTGTGCATGGAATCACCGCCTTCCCATTTACGGAGTTCCTTCTCATCTCCAGGCTATGCAACTTCCGCTTTCATTGTTGCCTTTGCTATGCAGATTCGACTTTCATGACTGACTCTTGAGTCTACACATAACTTGGAGATTGATGGATGAGTTATATTAGTAATTAATCTTTAGCACTGTATGCGAGCTTATAATCTGTCATGTGTTGTGCCTACTCCTGCATATGGGTAAGGGTGTGTTTAAACCCTTTTACTAATCAATGCAAGGGTAACATTAGCAGAGCTCATGGCAGCATGTGTTCTGGTAGTGGAGTTTCTATGTTATATGTGCTTGGAGAAAGAAAGCTAGCTAGGGAGCTGGTCCAATTTGAGGCTAGCTGGTACCCATCATACCCATTGTGGCCAACATCACCATAGAAGGACGCCATCGATTTAGAGACTCGACCACCATGGGGAGAAGAACACGGAGTCAAGGACCATTTAAGCGGGTTTTTTCTATAGCGGTCACTTACTCTTGCTTCTATCCGTTCAGGTCAGTGGGTGGTAACTTATGCTCTATTAGTGGCTTGCTATTTTCTATTAAGGAGCGTATGTCAACTAGGAACAAATCACTACTCGGTTACAATATAGAACATAAAATACACATAATCATTGTAGCCCACATACCCTAACCCAATGTATATATTGTAACAGGAGAAGTGTAGAACGCACAAGCAAAAGACTTCCAAACCAAAAGCTCAGGAGCTTGAGCAACGACCTCTGAAAATTCCTGAAAAATGACCAAATTAATAAATTCAAACGGGTAAATGAATATAAAATTAATCACTGAAAATAACAGTATGGTGGGTTGTGTTAGGAAACTTGATTCTGAACGCCAGAGCTTATTCCATTGTGAGAGCTCAAAATTCCTGGGTTCAAACCCTCAAGCATCGAGCCTTCAAAAGCTTCACATGCTAGGCGAGCCGGAGTTCGAGTCAGCTGACCATGGCGTCCTTCTCAGGCATCTCCGTCCACAACGCCTTATTTTTCTTCTTTGTGTGTTTCTCTGGTGGAGGTTTGTAATTTCAATGGAGATGACGTTTCCAGGTCTTAAGAGATTGGTTATGTTTTCCCCATCACAATAGAATTAGATACATTTGGCTTTGGACGTTTTTCTCGACCATATCGCCCCTCATGTGAAGGCATTCGCCAGCTGGGGTTTTCAATCAACATGTTTCTCGACTAGATGTTGGGGTTTTCATCCTTTGCATGGTGATAACGTTGCGCGTTGAATGATTTTCATGCAACCACAACCACATGCATACTCTACAAAGTGAAGAACATGTGACACAAGAAAGGCTTATAATTGTTGTGGTGTTCTTGAACTTCCCGTCTTTCAAATGCAATCTGTAGTAATGGTTTTGGTGACAATAGGTCCCGATAGTTGCAACAGATCCAACTTCATATGCATCATATTTTATTATGAGGCCATTCAAACAAGTGTAAGGTGCAAGTCGACAATGGATGCACGCCAGAGGTATGTGTCAATGCTTACGCAATGTTGAACAACCACTATTACTTTTATAATTGTTTGCAGACATCACCATATGAACTTACTTTGAGATGGGATGTTCAGTATGGCAGATCTGTAGCTGGCAGATCAGAAAGAGGCAGTACTACAACACGTACCAAACTCTTCTACTTCTCTTGTCTTTTCAATTTACTCTCCCCAATGTCTACTCCTTATGGATATACAAATGAAATTGCAGGGCAATGCCACTACTATCCATGGTATGAAGAAATGAACAGATAGGTTGTTGCTGATGACCCTGAAATACTCTTCGGGAAACCCTGGTTGGAAAGATTCAGTCAACCTTTGGTAATCTATCTAAGATGGGCAACATAAATCTTGGCAGTAACCTGCTCTCAGGAAATATTCCTGAAAGTTTGATGGCTCTGCCAAAAATGTGGCAATTAGTGCTCACATGTAAGATTCATCAATATGCAGAGAGCAAAGTCATCAAACCATCATACAAGACAGATTATCATTGCTTTGTTCATCACTAGTTTACTAGTTCCTTTGCTACCAGTTCCTTGCTACCTTTGCTTTGCTACCAGTTCCTTTAGTTCCTTTGTTGTCGAGGTTGGGGGAGGTTGAAATCTTCCAGCTGCAATTGAGTTCCACCATCATTCATCATTCTGTTTAGTATTTGCAGGTATTTTTCATGAGTAGTTGTTTAGTATTTGTTGGTATGTTTAGTATTTGCAGGTACTTCTTATAGGGATTGCATATTCTGTCGCAATATAGCACTACCATTGCAAGTGCCTGTTTCAATTTCATTATTATAGATATTTCTTCCCAAAACCTTGCAAAGAAGATTATTTCCACCCTTAGTTACCTTCTTCCGACCATTTTCTAAAACGGAAGATAGATGGCCTCTTGGTTATCCGATACAGAGCATTCCAAAGCAATAGTTTAAACAAAAAATGTGTAATGCACTTTGGTGCTTTTTTTAAATAATGTACATGGGACTGAATTATAACAGTCATATGATTTTAGGCCCTTGGACACGCCAATCCTTTGGACATCAGATATTATAGTTCATTGCTATTTATGCATCTCATGTGTTGTAACTTTGAGGCAATCATTGCCTGCAGTGCAGGCCTGAAGATATGAAATTTGAATATGTATTTTTTCTATTTTAAGCTAGTATATTTTTGCTACCTACAAAAAACAATTGCAATGATCTACGCAAGTCTTTTAGTAATGAGGAATGCTTGTCGAGAAATCGCATCTCACACGGGTGTAAAGCAATAGGTTTTTTTATATAAATGAAAATTGTCATTAATGGACGAGACTGGTCCTGTAGCTGCCGGAACCAACGCGCCTTAGAGTGAACAAATAGCACAGGAGCAAGTACTTTCCTAAGTCAGTGCCAAAGTGAATCTCTATCTGTATTCAAGGTATGCCCCTTCCACTTCTGTTATAATAGATTCTTCGGTTGAGCTGATAAGGGTTGGTTAGCGAAGTCAATCCTTTGAGAACTGGTTTTTATAATTCTTCTTGAAGAAAGAGATACTTTGATTGTAGAATCCATTCGCTCGCTCAATCAAGTAAATTGATTGTAGTAGGAGGTTCATTTTCTACATTTTTATTTGTGAACTTAAATTGATTGTAAATTCAAGTAATTTAGTGGGGTTAGTTACAAAATCAATTATTAATTGCATTGTTTCTATATTTAATTTTCTAAAATTATAATCAAATGTAAACAAGACCATAAAACCATTAAAAATAAAACTATTCAAAAAATTATTAAGAAAAGACAATAATTTAATCTTCTCAATTAAGAATAATAATAATATTCAACATTAGAATAAGAGGAAGGAGTTAAGCAGGTTCATTGACACAATAACACTACATCATATGTGATCCAGAATCGGATCCAGGAGCCTGATAGGGCTCAAAAAGGATAAAAAAATGAAAGTACTCAGAATTCGACGAAACCAACACCATTGCGTCTGTCTCGTTCTCCCGATTCTGGTCATATATTTTCTTTCTCAAACGGACGTCGTATGCGAAAGATATTGCATTCTGATCATTTGCCTAAACAAAGAAAAAGTCAACAGGTCCAATCAAATGCTGACATGGCAGAGGCAGGTGGTGACAAGTGGCATTCCAGCAGCAGGTGACTGGTCAGTGACAAGGATCCACCCAACAGTTGACAAGTGGCACTTTATTGACAAATTGTTTAATGCCATGTGGCCCAGTCATGGGCTGCCATGACAAGTGGCATTCCAGCAGCAGGTGACTGGTCAGTGACAAGGATCCACCCAACAGTTGACAAGTGGCACTTTATTGACAAATTGTTTAATGCCATGTGGCCCAGTCATGGGCTGCCACGTGGCACCATGGGATTGGTCAATGGGTTCATAGGCAAAATATTATGGAGCTCATGGGGTTTGATCCCATGACCTCTTGGGTCAGCCCAAGACTTAGCCAAACTCCCTTACAAACGCGCCCTTAGTGGTACTTGTAATACCAAGCTCACTTTATTTTAAATAAAGTGCAATAAAGTGAAAAGGGGCAAAAACGGGGCTGGGGCTAAGCCCCAACCCATGGTTTAACTCTTACACATGACCACAACCCAACAAAGGAGGGCGCTCTCCTCATGGGCATGCCCAAAGGATAAGCTCAGCCCAAGGATCTTGGGGAAATCCCATGAGACCGGGGGGGGCGCACTCCAAAAGGAGCTTAGCCCACTCAGGGCGCCCTTTTTAAGGCCCAGATCACATGCACATGCGCCTAGATCCAGGAGCTAGCACCCAAATTAGGGGGCTTAGCCTAATATTTGCCAAAAAATGGGTTTTTTAACATTGGAAAATGATTTTTTCAGTGATTTTATCAGCATATTTAATGGATTTTGGTCATTTTTGGGAGATTTTGGACTCTTTTTGAGCCCAGATTTTTGGAGGAAGTTGGGGATGGATAACCAAATTCAGATATATAAAAACCAGGCCTGTTTGAGGCCATGGAGGATAGTCAGAGCAGAGTTATGTTGAAGGGAAGCCAAGCCTAAGCCATTTTTATGTAGGGAAGTTGTTGAGGAGCAGACGCTTGTGGGCCATTTCTGGGAGCTTCGGTCATCCGTTTTGCATGTCGTTTCTTCTGCTGGGTTCTAGAGATCTGGAAAAACATGACCAGATCAGTCTTGTAGCCTAATGGCACCGATGTGATGTACTTTTTGAGCGTTTGAACAGAAATAAAGAAGCCTCCCCCACTGAGACAATGGCCCGGAAACGTAGGCAATTTTGTGCCGAAATCCGTTATCACTTCTCTTGTTATGGTTTTCTGTTCTTATTACTTCAGTTCATATCTGTATTTTGTATTATGGATGTAATATATTCTCTCATCTTCATCCTCTTTCATTCAGCTTCATAAATGGTTAATTAACACATGCAATTAAAAACTCAACCACAGTCATTAAAAGATCTTTTCAGATCAATATGTTGCATAATATCCTCCATGTTCCTTCATTTGTGACAAGTTTCTGGATGCGTTCAAGTGGTGCATATGAAATCTAACAGGTCAATACCGTGAATTGGGAAGCCAGGAATGTTACATCAATAACACACATTTAAATAATCATGTCTTAATAGTAGACACATTGTATATAACCAACAACACAAGATCTACCAGCATCAATAGACATCACCGAAACAACACATTAAAAAAATTTAAGATTTTCAGTGCTCATTTTCCACCATGTTACAAAGTTACATGGGTATTTTACCAATGTGGATATATTTGATGGTGTTTTCTCAGAATATTGTTTTCTTTTTATTTATACATTAAAAAAATTAATTATATATATAATACATAGGAAAAGTGGCCATCTTTTGAGCTCATGGACAAGGGCAATGTCTAAGACTTTTTCTCACTGGTTTCATTTTGTCAAATGTTTGTAGTTTGATTTTGCAAAAAGTATGTCCCGCCTTCTTGCATGAAGAAGTTGGATTGTTCTCAAAGTCATTAACAATATGAAGAAGTCAGATTGTTCCCAAATTCATTAACAACATTACTCTCATTATGTAACTTTGTTTCTCCAATTTCAAACTTTCCAACAGAAAAGTGGCCATCTTTTGAGCTCATGGACAAGGGCATTGTCTAAGACTTTTTTTCACTGGTTTCATTTTGTCAAATGTTTGTAGTTTGATTTTGCAAAAAGTATGTCCTGGTTTCATTTTGTCAAATGTTTGTAGTTTAATTTTGCAAAAAGTATGTCCTGCCTTCTTGCATGAAGAAGTTGGATTGTTCTCAAAGTCATTAACAATATGAAGAAGTCAGATTGTTCCCAAAGTCATTAACACCATTATTCTCATTATGTAACTTTGTTTCTCCAATTTCAAACTTTCCAACATTATTCTCATAAGTCATTAACAACATTATTCTCATTATGTAACTTTGTTTCTCCAATTTCAAACTTTCCAACATTATTCTCATTATGTAACTTGTTTCTCCAATTTCAAACTTTCTGGCAGGGACTAAACTGCCCTGCAGCACTTGTTACTCTTACATAATGATAAATGGTAAACCTATTTAATTGAATAAAGGTGTTATAATTTCTTATATAAAATCTTGATTTAATAGGTTTCTTACCCATAAACTTGTAAAAGTAAATGATCTCTCTTATTAGGTTTCTTTGCTTCTATTATAGCCATCAGTTCAGTACAAAAGTCAACTTATTTGCTTCTATTATAACAATCGGTTTAGAACAAAATATGGAATCATACAATAAACTACTTGTGAAGCTAGCATTGAACCCCGCCATAGTGCTATAGGTATCAATCTTAGAAGAGACTCCAAACTTAATAGTAGGTACTATGGATAGTGCTATAGGTATCAATCTTAGAAAAGACTCCAAACTTAATAGTAGGTACTATGGATGAGGTTAATCAAGACCAATAATAAAAACTGACACCTTAATTACCTTAGTATCATGATATCAAATACTTCATAGATATAGGAAAACCTACTCTTTAATGTCATGACCAAATACATAGAGTTTATCTAAACTGTGTCGCATCTCATTTTCTCATGCTAAGAAGTGTTATATATCGTAGGAGATTTGAAGGAATGCTACTAAGGTGCATGAATAAATATGATGCCCATTGAGTACTAAACGAAGCACACTTTATCATATGCAATAGCCACTTTAGTTATGCATTCAGTTCTCATGCTACTCAAAAGAAGATCTTATGCGTGGGATACTACTGGGATACTATGAAGACAGATGTGGGTGACTTCAATCACTGATGTGATACATGCCAACAACACGCTAATAAAACACATGCTCCATCATGTGATTTAATCCATGTCACATCTCCCTATCCCTTCTCACTATGGACTTTTGACTTAAT